>JAADXX010000070.1:0-62672 GCA_023338025.1 Phytopythium oedochilum
ACTGGGCCGGAGATCATCGCATACACACCTGTATCCACGCCATACACCCAGCTATCAAAACGTTTATCCTTCCAAGGAGCTTGCAGCTTGTAAGGAACGAGGCATACCAACAAGCTCGACTGAGGAATCGGGTGCGTTCATGGCGAAGCTCTGCGCAGAGTTGGACTGTAGCGCGCCCGAATGGTCCAGTGGCAGGTTCTTTTGCGTGACCAATCGATGCCAATCGTCGGAGCAAGCAAAGGACCGGAAATGGCTCATGAGCTCTGGGCTCGGTGAGGCTCGTTGAAGACGCGACGTCATGATGCAGTCGAATGAGACCAAGCTGACAAGAAGCGGTACGTCCAAGATTCCATGCGACAGCGTTTACGACTTTGGAAGCCTCGACATCAACGCTTCATTCGCCAAGTAGAGCTTCTTGCATACGACGTCCTTGCGCCGGACCTGTTCCCGCAGATTAATGGTCTCGTTCTCCCATTCTGTCGCGCGCTCTTCTAGCGCTGCGCATTGCCGCTTGAACGTCAGATACAGCTGCGTGGCGTCGGTGATCTTGGCGACCAGGATACGCTGCTCCTCTGCCATGTCCATGAACTCGTCAATCACGACCCCGACGTACTTGGCAAGCTCGCTCGACAAATGCTTCTGCAGACGCGCCAGGTTGCCCACAGCCTCGCTCATGTCTGCATCGCAGTTGACGCCCTCGCTGTTGCTCTGGCTTTTGGTCGGTGCGAACGAAAGTAGCTCCTTGGCCTCGGCAAGCAGCACGCGACGGCACTGCTGCATACGCGAGATTTTGGCCTCCAACTCGTGTGTGTGCGACTGAATGACATGGCGTCGCAGCGTCTCAAGCGACTGGACGCACTCGGCGTCGTTCTCGACCTCCATCTGCCGGATCTTCGCGCGACTCTCGCGCTCCAACGCGCCTTCGAGCTCATCTAGCGCCTCGCGAGACGCCATTTCCAGCTGCTTTTCCTGGTCGCGGACCGCCTTCTCGCGCACCTTGGCTGCGTTCGCATTCAGCAGTTCGACTCGCGCCTCATGCTGCCGCAGCATGCGGTCCTGTAGGTCCATCAGTGCCACACGGTGCTTCGTTTCCAGATCTCTCTCCAGCTTCTCCTGTTGTGTGCGATACGACGCCGCGAGCAGCTGCGTCAACTCGTCCATCTTCTGCTCGAGGTCTAACGCCGCCTCGGTCTTGATGTTCGCCTCCCTCTCGTCGTATTCAGCCTGCAATCGGCGCCGAAGCTGCTGCAATTGGGCCTGCGCGCCGAACGACAACACCTTTCGCAGCTTCTGCAGCTCTTCTTGCTCGCTCTGACGATGGGTCCACTCCATCTCGCGCATCAACTCGAGCGTCTTGGCTTCCTGCTCCTTTAGCACCTTCGTTGCTGCCTCTTCTCGGCGAGAAAAAAGCTCCTGCTCCAGTCCGAGCTTCTTTTCCGCCTCCCACTGCGCCATAGCGCTGCGCAACTCGCTTTTCATCGCTTGGACGCTCTCGGCGCGCTCCGCTTGCAGCTGCTTTTCAATCGCTTGCTGCTTTTGGAGGAGTTCCGACTTGTGTTCTGTTTCCAGGCGCGACAGTAGCTCCGCCGTCTGCTTTTCGTTCTTCTCGTGAAGGCTCTGGAGCATTTGCTTGCGTGTGGCGAGCAGTGAAGCTCGCAGCGACGCGACTGCGTCTTGCTGCTCCCGCTCGTGCTTCTCCATGGCTGTGCGCACAGCAGCCTTTGTCTCGCGTTCGTACTGCTCCCGTAGTGTTAGCAGCGCCATGCTCTTCTTCGACTCGTACCGACGCTGGAGCTCCTCCAGATACTCGGCCAGCGTGCGTTCGTGCTGATCCTGCATGTCCTTGGCCTCGCGCCGCGTCTCCCGATGACTCCTGTCAGCCAAGTCGCGAACAAGCTGCGCCTTCTGCTCCAGGGCCCGCTGCTGCCTTGACAGCGGAGATTCGTCAGCGCCAAAAGAGTCGCGCGGTCTCGAGCAGGCGCTGTCATCAAGCGAGGTCGGTAGCGACGTCTCCGAGCGCAGGTCGTCGTCAATCTCGTTATCGACAACGGACAGCGACGACACGGACGCGTCTTCCATCGATACAGGCACGTAGCGACGCCGAGATGGCAAGTCGTTGCTGTCGCTACGGTCGATTGCCATATCGACGGAGCGCATGGACGAACGGCGATGCGCTGCTCCTCGTGCGGACCCAGCAGCACCCGTACCAGCAGCTGCGAATGCCAACGACAGAGACGTTAGTACGTCGGTCTGTCGATCTATATAAAGCCGATCGCAAAGTTCACTCGCGTACCGATGCTCCTCGCGCGTTCCAGCAGCCGGTCGCAGTTCCGCAGCGCGTTCTCGACCTCGTCCGCGACCTGGCCCGCCTGCTGCTGCGCTCTCTGCGGTTCTCCTGTTCGCTTGACGCTATCCTCTTGAGCGCCAGCACTCGTATTGACCTGAGCTCCTCCCGAAGATTGCTCTCGCACGGCTTGCGTCTTCACCGGTGGCTCTGTCTCTGCGTCTGGAACGGGAGCCGCGAGGTTGGCGCTCCGCCCGTGGAACGGCGGGCTCGAAGTCGACGCGCGGGCCGAGCGGAAGTACGCCAGGCGCGTCTCGATGGCCGCGAGCTCGCGCTCCATGTCGCCGCAGACGCTCGTCGCCATCGCCGCGGCGTCCGAGTCGCTGAACGTGTTGCCCAGCACCGTCGGCGCGTCCATCCCGCAGTCTCGTCGTCGTCGAGCGCGACACCTCTGCGACGCAATGGGGGACACCCCGCGACTCGTAGCGAACGCAAGATCGACGCCAGGACGACGCGCTTCAAGCGCGGCGCTTGAGCATGTTGTCCAGCTTCAAGGCCGAAGAGTCGCGATGTCGTACAGTGATTCTCAAAAGTATTCATATGATAAACCCTAATTTACACCGTCAAATCCTGAGGGAGTTTCCATCGTCGTGTTGGTGGACCCATTCGCGCCGTCGGCAAGACGCCAACACGAAGATTGACGGCCACTCCTCGCCGCGCTCGGAGGCCTCCTTCATGCGCTGGTGGACCCATCGATGGATAGATGAAAGACATCCAGTCCGCTTCTGCATCCACCGGACAAGCAGTGGCTTGAAGTTGAAGTGCGGCGGGCAAGACTCTCTTGTCACAAACAGTGTGGCGAACGTTTTGCTAAACACAAAACGACGTGCGAAGTCCCGACGTGACGCCCGAGAATCACCCGATACAAACGCCAAGTCAACCCCCTGCTCGCGACTCGCCGGAGTGACGAGTCCCCCGTTTGAATGACACGCCGACCAAGCAACCGCCGGCAAAGATCGAGCGAACGTCGGCATTTCCCAAGAGTCTCTGTCGTTGCCGCCGCCGCCGCCGACCGGTGCGCGTTCCCCCACTCTCTCCTCCCCCGTCCGCCGGCCACCATGAGCGCCAAGGAGGCGGAGCGCACGATGCAGTTCCAGGACGAGCTGCCGCCGCTGCCGCTGCCGTCGTTGGAGCAGACGCTGGAGCTGTACGTCAAGACGTGCGAGCCGTTGCTGACGCCGCAGGAGCTGGAGCACACCAAGGCCGTGTGCCACGACTTCCTGCACGGCGCCGGCCCGCAGCTGCAGGCCATCCTGCAGGAGCGCGCCGACTCGGAGCGCAACTGGCTCGAGGAGTGGTGGGAAACGTTCGCGTACCTGCAGCCGCGCTACCCGTCGGCCATCAACATCAACTGGTATGGCGTGCTCCCGGGCAATTGGGGCCCGCGCGACATGAGCCAGTGCGAGGCCGCCTCCATCTTCACGCACGCGATCCTCAAGTTCCGCAAGAACCTGCTCGAGTGCGTAGTCCTCGGTTATTGCTGCTGCTGTTGCTGCTGCTGCTGCAGACTCGGACTCACACCGTTGGCGCGTGTGGAACAGGGAGAAATACCCGCCGGAGAAGCTCATGGGCCGTCCGCTGTGCATGTACACGTACTCGCGCATGTTCAGCTCGTGCGTCATCCCGGGCGAGGAGTGCGACGAGATGCGCGACTACCCGAACGACGCCAAGCACATTATCGTGCTGCGCAACAACTGCATCTGGGCGATCCAGGTCTTTGACGACGACGGAGAGGAGGTGCCGCTCGCGGACATTGTCGAGCAGTTCGAGCTGGTGCGCAAGGAGGCCACTGGTCTGTTCGACCTCGAGCGCTACCCGCCCGTCAGCGTGCTCACCTCGGAGAACCGCACGAACTGGGCCAAGGTGTGTTTTGTTCGGGTGCGGTGATTGCTATCGCTATGATAGACGGATAGGCTGACGCGGATGCTTTGAATGTCCTAGGCTCGCAACCACATCATGTCGCTCGACGACATTAACAAGGAGTCGTTCGAGATTATCGAGCGCGCGCTGTTCTGCATCGCCCTCGACGAGAGCTCGGCCGCGACGTACGACGAGGTGAGGGATCGATCGAGTAGCCCAGGGCTTTGCAAAGTACCCATTGGCTTACTGACGTCGACCTCTACGGCAACAGATTGCTCGCAACTGCCTCCTCGGAGACGGCCGCAATCGCTGGTACGACAAACCGTTCACGCTCATCATCCACGAGAACGCGCGCGGCGGCCTCAACGGCCAGCACGCGTGGGCCGACGCGCTCGTGGTCGTCCGGCTCTTCGACTACTGCATCAAGTATGTGAACGAGAACTTCAAGGCCAAGTTCGCGGACCGCTCGTCGCTCAAGCCGACGCTCGGGCTCAAGCCGAAGCGCCTCAAGTGGGTGCTGGACAACGCGGCGTACACGGCGATCGAGTGCGCAAGCGCGGCGGTCGGCAAGCTGATCCACGCGAGCGACATCGCCACGCTTCAGTTCAACCACTACGGCTCGGCGTTCCTGAAGCGCTACAAGCTCACGCCGGACTTTTTCATGCAGATGGCGATCCAACTCGCGCACTACAAAATGCACCAGCGCGTGCCCGCGGTGTACGAGACGGCCCACACGCGCATGTTCTACCACGGACGCACAGAGACGATTCGCGCGCTGTCGACAGAATCGCTGGCGTTCGTCAAGACGATGGAGTCTAGCGCGTCGGAGAGCGCCAAGTGGGACGCGCTCAAGACGGCGATCGAGGTGCACAAGGAGATGCTGAAGAACTGCCTGATGGGCGAGGGCGTCGACCGGCACTTTATGGGTCTGCAGATCGTGGCCGAGATGTCTGGGATCTCGCCCAAGCCGTCGCTGTTCACGGACAAGGCGTTCGACCTGAGCAAGAAGTACCTCATCTCGACGAGCAACATCAGCGGCGGGCCCGGCTCGACCCCCATCTGGGGCGGCTTCTCGGCCATGTACAACGAGGGCTACGGCGTCTGCTACGCGCTGCAGCCGGACCGCATCAACGTGAGCATCACGTGCTACCAAGTGGACAAGGAGACGGACGCCGCCAAGTTCAAGCGCCACCTGGAGACGGCGCTGCTCGAGATGGTCGAGCTCTGTCTCTCGCGCAACGTTATTTACGTCGGCTCGTCCAAGATGTAGGTACGCGCGACGGAGAGAGAGAGTCATGGTCGGGAAAGAAGACGCAGCGATATCGAACGGGGACTCGCAGCATAGCGGGTGGAGGAGGAGGATCGCGGATGGGGCCATGGAGTCATGAAGCCCATGACCTTTAAAAAATTGTTTTTTTTTCATACTTGTATCAGACACGGACGTTTAGTATGCTAAATCCTTCCAACGATCTTGCTTGTCTTCCGCGATCTTGGCGAAAGGTCGCGTCGCTTTGCGCATCAAACAACTGACTTGCTTTCACTATAGGTGCCACAACCGAGCCGCTCCAAGGCGTATGACCGTGTCATATCCGGATTCGCCAGCACCCGCGCGCGTCGTCCGTCCGTCCATTCGACCGATTCCCACCCTCTTTCTGTTCCTGTCCGGCCGCCTGTGTCCCGAGCGACTCGTCATGGTCGGCGCTGCGGTGTGGTGGGGGGCCCTGGCGGTCGCTGCGTCGGCCGCGCAGGGCGTCCACGGCGGCTTCTTCGTCTGTCCGGACGCGTGCGAGGCGCTCGTGCTGCCGCGGGACATGGAGTCGATCGACGACTGCCTCTGCGCCTCCTCCTCCCTCCGGGCCGAGTACGAGGAGCAGGAGGAGCAGGACCCGAGAGAGTTCGCGTGCACTGGGCGGTACACGCCCAGAGAGGACGTCGACGACCCGCGCTCGGTCGCCGACTGCGACTGCAACCCGCCGTACGCCAAGGACCCTGCCACGGGTGATTGCCGCCTGCGCGAGTGCCCGCGCGCGGGCAACTACAAGCGCAAGCCGTCGCGGCGCAAAGGGTCCGTCGCGTCGCTCGCCGACTGCGACTGCATGGCGCCGTTCGTCAAGGACGCGCCGTCCGGCGAGTGCGTGCCAACCCAGCGCGGCTTCCAGTGCCCGCCGCATTCGTCGCCGTCCATGCGCGAGCCGCAGGGAGACCGCCAGTACGCGCATAAGCACCGGCGGCCGGAGACACCGCGGTCGTTCGCCGACTGCCACTGCGATTGGGGCTTCGTGCGGACGCCCACGGGCGAGTGTCTGCGCGAGAAGGCGGCGTACGCGTGTCCCGTCCACTCGGACAGGAGCCCTGGGCTCTCGCCTGGAGAGGACCCGCGCGGGTTCCTCGACTGCGAGTGCGACTCGGACGGGTACGAGCGCGACGAGCGCGCGCAGGCGTGCGTCAAGCACCGGTCGCCTCAAGACGAAGCCGACATGGAGGACGAGGACGTGGCGGACGAGGAGTTCGAGTGCCCCGCGTTCTCGCGGCCACTCGCGGTCGTGCCGCACTCGGTCGAGCAGTGCGCCTGTGTGCCTGGGTACGCGTGGAAAGTCCCCGAGATGACCTGCGCGCGCTTGTCGGCCTACTCGTGCCCTGCGCACTCGCACTTCAGCGCCAGCCGACGGGGAGACGGTCGCTCGCGGCCTGAGGCGCCCGCAGGCTTCGCCGACTGCGAGTGCGCGCGCGGATACGTGCGGGACGAAGACCGCAAGCAGTGCCTTGCGTGGTTCCTGCGCGACGGCAACGCGTGTCCGCCGTTCGCCGTGCTGACGCGGTGGCCGCTGCAGAGCAGTAGCAACTGCGAGTGCGTCTACGGGTTCAAGAACGCGACGGACTTGGAGGAGGACGGAGACGACGAAGACGACGAAGACAAGAAGAAGACGTCAGGCAAGAAGGAGTGCCGGTCTGCTGCGTTGGGCGACTCGGAGCAACGTCAGGAGCCGCTGTGTCCTTCGCGGTCGTTCGCCGTCGGCTGGCCCGTGGCCCAAGTAAGCGACGACTGCGCTTGTCTGTTCGGGTACGAACGCGCACCGCTCAGCAAGAAGGGCGACGCCGACGAAGCCACGAGCGGGTTTCGGTGCGTCCAGAGCGAGAGCGTCGATCTGGACGAGCACGCGGCGAAGTGCCGCGCGCCGCTGGTCATGAACCCGCTCACCGGAGGCTGCCACTACCCGATCGAGGACGTGAAGGTGCCTCCTTCAACGGTGGACTACACGATCGGCAACACCGAGGAGGACGACGATGAAGTCCACGACCGCGACGTGATTGTGCTCAACGGCGTCGAGTATGACTACGTGGTGGCCGAGGACGACATCTTGGTCATCCAGGGCGACGTCGCGATCGGCGAGCGACTGTCGTGGCCCATCGCGAACGGCCAGGGCGAGAGCTCCCATGTCCTGCTCCACGGGTACTACAACGCCGAGCGCGACCACCGGTGGCGCGACGCCACCATGTGCTTCCAAGTGGACGCGAGCGCAAAGTCCATGGAGCGAGTGGTGCTGGATGCCATGAAGCACATCGCCACTGTCACAGGCTTCACCTTCAAGCGCTGCAAGGGCGACGACTGCGCTGTGATCACCGCGGGCGACGGAGACAGCGCTGGCGCCACGTGCGCAAGCGACTACGTCAATGTCAAGGCCACTCACTCGTCGTGCTTTTCGTACATCGGCCGGATCGGAGGCTCCCAGCCTCTCGGCGTCTCGACCGACTGCGGTCTTGGCAACATCATGCACGTGCTTCTCCACGCCATGGGCCTGCGCCACGCGATCGACCGCCCGGACCGCGACCAGCACGTCCGGATCGCGTGGGAGTGCATCCCAGAGCACAAGCGGAGCTTCTTCCTCGTCGAGGCCGAGGGCAGCGGCAAGAAGCCGACGACGGTGGCGGACGATGGAGACGACGACCTGCCGAGCGCGTTCGCCAACGAGCCGTACGACTTCTACAGCATCATGCACCACCCGACGAGCGCGTTCGTCCACGACGAGGACAGCGCTGGGCGTCGGCGGCCCAAGTGGTGCCAAAGTATCATACCGCGCATCGGCGACCCGGACGAGCGCCACGCCGTCATGGGGTTCATGGGCCAGCGCGCGCTGCTGACCGTCACCGACATCCACTCAGTCTGGCGGGTCTACCCGTCGCTGAGCAAGGACGGCTCGGCGCCGATGGCTCAAGCAGCCGCGTCGTGGCAGCAGCCAGGGAAGAAGAGCAGCCTGGTCGTCGACATCATCAAGGTGCACGAGAGCAAGCTGCACGACGAGCCGTCGACCGGCGTGAGCGCCTCGGCGCTGTCGACTCAGGGCGGCAAGACGCCTTCAGGCTTGCACAGCTTTGTCAAGCGCGTGGCCAGCTTCCTCGGCGCCGTCGCGGTGCTCTGCGGCTTCGGCGCCTTCATGGCGTTCGCCGTGCTCGAGGCCCGCAAGCGCGCGCTCGCGGTGCGCGGCGGCGGCGACGCCTTCTACGCCGAGCTGCTGCTGGCCGACAAGGGCGCGCTCAACGACTGACCGGCTGGCTCCTCCTGCACAACTGTATGGTCAAGGTAAATGTACGCGCGTCTGTCGCCGAGCCACTAGCGACGCAACGAACGACGCGTCCAATCGGAGGGGGAAGGCAGCGGCGGGCGGCTCGATTGACATTGCGTTTCTCGTTGAGTACGCGTCTCTCCGCCGGCGTCTCCGCCGCGTGTTGCTCGTCGCCTACGCTCGGCCGGCGTGGTCGTCTACTGGTCTGCTAATAATTCCGCCAGGCGCGCGTTCACGTGCACTTCGCCCTTGGCCGCCAGGTACTTGGCCAGCGGGATCTGCACGCGCATATACAAGCAGACGCCGAGTCGTCAGTACATATCAGGGCGATCGTCATGGACCGTCGAGCCACGCGCACCTGCTCCTTGAGCGCGTCGCCCTCGAGCCCGCTGAGCAGCTGGATGATGAGGTTCGAGTTGATCTGGCGCAGCTCGGCGGCCTCCTTGGCGACCGCGACAGCCTTATCGAACTTGCCCTGGTTCTTGGCGTTGACGACGCGGAAGTGGAACGTCTTGGTGGTCGGCGCCATCTTCTTGTCGGCCATGAGCGCCCAGAGCGACTCGACCTGCGCCTGGTCGTCGTGCTCGGCGAAGTACTTGGCCAGGCGCACGACGCTCTGGTTGCTCACGTAGCGGCGCGCGTTCTCGGCGCGCTGCAGCCACTCGAGCGCGAGCTCGGGCTTGTCCTGCTTGAGGCACGCCGAGACGAACGTGCCGGCCGCGAACGAGCTCGGGAACGCGAGCTTGGCGTCGCAGAGCAGCAGCGCGCGCTGCACCTCGCGCAGCTCGTCCGCGCCCTTCATCTCGCGCACCACGTGGTTGATCTTGGCCTCCGTCAGGTACAGCGCGGCCGTCGGGATCGACAGCCGCGCGCCGATCGAGTTGAGCGCCTTGGTGATCTCCGCCACCGAGCCCTCGATGCGCGGGTACTCGACGTTGCCGCTGAACGCGCGCGCCAAGATGAAGGCGGAGGAGGCGGAGGAGGAGGAGGAGGACGGGATGCTGCTGCCGCTGCGCGCCAGGCCGCCAGACACCGAGCGCGCCACCGCGCGCACCAACGCCATGCTGCTCGATCGATCGCTTGCTGCCCGGCAATGGAGGGAGGCAGGCGATGCGCACACCACGAATCGGTTCCAAACGAGCGGCCTCGCCCGTTTGCTGAAATTGCACAGATGGCCTAGTATGCATAGTTAACTACGTATATACTCCGCATCGTTGCGTTAACTATAATACGCACACTAATGCGTCTTGTCGCAGAAACACGGACGGGTTCGATCCCGAACGTAACCCTCTGAACCAGGGACATACCCCTCACTCGCATTCGGGACCGATGCGGCGCGGTCCCGAACGCCGGGCGAGGCCATACATTTCTGTGAAGCCCAAGAGCCGCTCGGTCGCCCCCCAAAGAAACAAGCGGCGCGGACGGCGTAGTTGACGCGCTCCGAGCAGTTAAAGGAGCCTCTTTCAGCAACCGACGGCGACCATCATGGCGAGCGTGGGGCGCATGCAGGCGATCCGCACGGTCATCTCCTCGTGCAGCCGGCAGGCGGGCGCGCGGCCGTTCGCGCGGCGCGCCTTCTCGGTGCCGGCGGCGGCGCCGGCGCCGGCGCAGCGCTCGGCCGAGGAGTGGATGGAGAACATCAAGCTGTCGGCGGCCAAGGACCCGCTGATCAAGCGCACCAAGCTGGCGTCGTTCCTCAAGACGGTCACGACGAGCGAGCAGCTGGAGGCCTCCAAGGAGATCATGAAGATCTACGAGCAGAAGCGCGTGGACCCGGACGCGAACGCCGCCGGGCTGTTCGTCAAGAAGGCGCTCGAGCTCGACGCCGCCGACGTGGCCTTCGACGTGCTCGAGGCCAACTACCGCATCGGGCTCTTCCTCGAGCCGTCGACGCTCAACAAGCTGCTCTCCAAGTTCCTCAAGGACGGCGCGCTCGACAAGGTCTTCCAGCTGCACCGCATCGGCAGCCAGAAGTACAAGGTCAAGTCCACCGAGCGCACCTACGACATCCTCATCCGGTGCGTGGGTCTCCGCCTCGCTCGTTATGTTCTCGCAGTGGCCTCACGCTGTGTGTCTGCCTGTTTACTAGCGCCTCGATCGAGCAGGAGGACTACGACAAGGCGGTCGGCTACTTCAAGACGGCCGCGTGCGTGATGTGATGCGATGGTTCTTCCGCCGGCCGCGACGCTCGAGTGCGTGCTGACCATTCGTTGTGCTTGTCTTCCTTCAGTGAGAGCCACAAGCTCCAGCGCGTGACGTGCAACAACCTGCTGTTCAAGCTGAAGGAGAACGAGCTGCAGGAGAAGGCGAGTAGTTGCTCGCTTTGGATCTGGTCGAGCGTCGAGTCTGACCGTGCTGACGCGCGCGTGTGCCTTGTTCAGATCGACGAGGTCGCGGCCCTGATGAAGGCGGCCGGCGTCGAGCCCAACGACACGACCAAGAAGATCCTGCAGTAGGCAGGAAACGTCTCTGTCGGCGGCGAGGCAGTCAGGAAGCGCCAGCTTCAGCTCGCACCACACAAGAGAAACAGCACCCACCCATCCATCCACACACCCACACGTCTCACATCAGCGTCCACCTTGATCGCTTCACAAAGGCAGCAGTGCGAGTGAACGTCATGCGGAGAGCACGCTCAGTGTATTGCGTCTACGACCAAGACTCGCGCAACTGGGGCACCGACGTCGACCAGGGACGTCCGCACCGACTGACTGCGGTGACGATGTCCGCTTGTAGCTCGGCGCTTACTTGGTCTGGTTCTTGACGCCGAGGATGCGCTGGCGGATCTCGTCCTGGTTGCCGAGGTAGAAGGCCGTGAGCGGCGCGATCGCGTCCTTGTGCGGGATCGGCTTGAGGTGCTCGTCCAGGTGGTAGACGAGCGGGATGCCCGTGGGGATGTTGAGCTCCGTGATCTCGTCCTCCGAGATGTTGTCGAGGTGCTTGACGAGCGCGCGCAGGCTGTTGCCGTGCGCGGCCACGAGCACCTTCTTGCCGGCCTTGATGCTCGGCACGATGGCGCTCTCCCACTCGGGCAGCACGCGCGCCGCCGTGAGCTCGAGCGACTCGCTCCGCGGCAGCTCGGACGCCGGCACGTCCTGGTACCGCACGTCGTTGCCCGGGTAGTACTCGCTGTCCGTGTTGAGCTGCGGCGGCGGGATGTCGTAGCTGCGGCGCCACTGCAGCACCTGCTCGGCGCCGTGCTTCTCGACCGTCTCCTTCTTGTCGAGGCCTGTGAGCGCGCCGTAGTGGCGCTCGTTGAGGCGCCACGTCTTGTGCACGGGGATCCACATGCGGTCCGTCTGCTCGAGCACGTGCCAGAGCGTGCGGATGGCGCGCTTGAGGTACGACGTGTAGGCCACGTCGAACGCGTAGCCCTCCTTGGCCAGCAGCTCGCCGGCCGCGCGCGCCTCCGCGTCGCCCTTGGCCGACAGCTGCACGTCGTACCAGCCCGTGAA
This sequence comes from Phytopythium oedochilum, assembly GCA_023338025.1. NCBI lineage: Eukaryota > Oomycota > Peronosporomycetes > Pythiales > Pythiaceae > Phytopythium > Phytopythium oedochilum. Next base: position 12,219 of record JAADXX010000070.1, read on the forward strand.
GCGGTTCTGCTTGTTCCACTCGCTCTCGCCGTGCCGGATCAGCACGAGCGTGTGCGTGTGCTTGAGCGCCTTGCGCGGCTGCTGGGACAGCGCGCGGCCGCTCGCGCTAGGGGCGCGGCGCGCGGCGAGTCCCAGCGAGCGGTGGAGCGCGAGCACCATGGCGATCTAAAGGGGGAGGGAGGGAGGGAGGGAGGGAGGGGCGGCGGCGGTGCTTGGGGTCAAGCGGATCGTTCGTTTCTGCTTGGGGGGCAGCAGCAGCTCCGCACGCGTGTGGCCAAGGATGTGGAAAGCATATACAAAAAGCAAGTGACTATTTAAGGTTTTTAGGTTTTATCGGATCAGCAATTGTTCATGGACTGATTGCTTGCCGCGCACTGTAGCATTGGGTGTCGGTCCAAGGGCGGTGGTCTCGGATCCTCGCCGCCTCCGCAACCTCCGCGAACTAACCGAGAGCCGACGTGGCGTTCATCACCAAGCGGTGCTATCGCTACTGCCGTGCCGCACGGACCCCTTCTTCCCGGACTGCGATGTCCAGCCCCTTTGAAACCTGGCATGTCCTCGCCTAGGCCGTCGAGCACGAGCAGCAAGCAGAGGGAGCGCAGGCTGCAGATCTCACCCGAGCGAGAGCGGAGCTCGCCAGCGTCGAGATGAAGCGTGCCAGAGAGATGGCGAAGCTCGCACATGCGCTACGCTGCGCGCACGAGGCAACGGCTGATGGATGGCGCGCAAGCGAACGTGAGTGAACCAGTCGTGTTACCTACTCTGTCCTCACTGCGCAGTCGGGGACTCGCTACGGCCTTCGGCTTCGCGGCGTGGGCGGCCGTAGAGCAAGAGAGCGAGCCGCTGAGGCAACGACGCTGTGTCTTCAAGGCTTGACTCTCCGCGGCCGCCCTGCTCGCGCTCAGGCAGCGTCTAAATATCCTCCTGAGACTTGCGCACGATCCGGCGGCAGCGCTTCTTGAACGCGTCCTTGTCGTTCCGCCACTCGACCTGCAGCGTACCATTTGAATGAGAACCGGTCCATCATCATCGCCATCATCCCCATTATCCAGACGAACGCACCGCCGCGTCGATGTTGGCCGGCGATTCGTCGTTGGGGTCCGAGAGCATCGAGATGACCGACACGAGGATGGACTCGACGCCCAGGATCGGGCGCCACCGCTCGTCGGCCGTCTCCTGCTGGTTCAGCTGGTCCTCCCCGGGAGGGTGCAGGATCGAGATGCACACGACGCCGCTCGAGTACACTAATAGAGAGACAGGAGTGAGCGTACAGGGCCAGGGGTCACTCTCTCGAGCCAAAGCACAAGGCAAGCGCCTCCGCCTCACCGTTCGGGTGCCACATCTCCGACTTGAAGGTCATCTTGGGCGGCATGTTGGGGAAGTTGGGCGGGAACTCGAGCACGGCCTTGAAGAAGCCGCCCTCGTACAAAGTGTCGGGCGGGCCCACGAGTAGGATCTCCCAGTTGAAGATGTTCTCGTCGTCGCCCAGGCCGACGGACACGCCCTCAGGCGGGTTGCGGCTCATCTCTGCCAGGAACAAACGCCCCGCGCGTCGGTCAGCCCCATTCTATCGGCGACAGACTCTCTCTCTCTCTCCGCTCACACGCGGACAAAGGGGGGGGGGGCGCTCGCCCCCTACGCACCTAGGAACTGTCTCCGCAGCAGCTCGCGCGCATAGTCCGTCGCGCCCGCCATGCTTTCTCCCGCGTCCGTCGCGCGCTCGGCTCTCGCTCGGCTTCCAGGGGGAGGGAGGACAGGACGGCGCGAGTAGCTCGCTCTTGTCTACGTTTCTTTCTCTGAGCTGCTTGCTTCCCTTCTTCGCCGACCTTCTAGACGCCGCATGTCACTAAACGAGATATCCACATTAGTGACATCTTTCCTTTCCGGGCGAGTCATTCAAAGTGTATGTCGCTTCGTGATGCTTTTCGTCTACATATAGGGCGAGCGAGCGCGGGTGCTACGTGTACATGAACAGTCTCGCGCGCATGCTGCCCGCCCGCTACCGGCCCTTGACGATGCGGATCTCGGACAACGAGTCGATGGTGCTCCTGGCGACGGCGCCAGGGGCCGCGGCGGGCGCGATGGCCGGGCCCTTCTTGTCCGCGACCCCGCGCTCGACGCGGGAGGCCGCGCTGAACAAGTAGACGCCACCGATGACGAGCGCGATGCCCGACCAGTTGAGCGGTGTCACGACCTCGCCGTAGCGGAAGATGGACAGCACGATGATAAGCGCGCGCTTGACGCAGTTGGCCACGCTGTGCGTCACGGGCGACACGAGGCTCATGAGCATGTACGCGAACGCGCTCTGCAGGTAGAACCCGAAGCCGGCCATCGACAGCAGCGCGAACACGTAGAGCGGTGAGGCCTCACCCTTGGCCGCCTCGACGGCTGGCTCGGGCGGTGACGCTAGCCAGTTGTACGCGATGAACATGAGCTGCATCGCCACGGCGATGATGCTCGTGTACAGCTGCAGCTGCGAGGTCCTGGTGGAATCGTACGACCAAGGCAGCGTTAGATGCACTAACAGTCACTGCTGGGAGGCGTCGCCACGTACGTGTACGAGCGGTTGAGCAGGCGCTTAGTGAGCACGTTCTGGATGCAGTCGACGCAGTTGGACATGAGCGCCGCGACGAAGCCGATGACGTGGAAGGACGCGTCCGAGAGGCTGCAGAACACGAGGCCCATCACGATGGGGACGAGCGACGCGTTGACCCGCCAGCCCGTGCGCTGGCCGAGCAGGATGTACGTCAGCACGACCGTGAAGAACGGCGCCGACGACTTGATGGTCTCTGTCAGGTGCAGCGCGCCGTTAGACGGGAGCCTTCACGCCACACACAGAAAGAAGCGACGCACGCACGCGTGAACGAGACCGCGATGTACTTGAGCGCCGTGAGCCCGAGAAGCACCGTCAGGATGCGCACGCCGCCGAGCACGACCATGTCCTTGAGCCCGCCGCCATGGATGACCTTCCGGATGCCGCTCTTGCAGGCAACCCAGCCCACGAGGTAGACCTCGGAGGCGAGGCCGCAGACCACCGAGCAGCCTAGCTGGGCCAGCGACAGGTAGTTGGAGTCCACGCGGAGCTTGGCCACCACGTAGCGGTTCGTCCACAGCGTGATGAGGCTCAGCAGGTACCAAGCTGCGTCCGGTTAGCTCGTCAGGGCTCTCTCTCTCTCTCTCTCTCTCTCTCTTTCTACACGGCGAGAAAACAGGCAGCGGAACTCACCGGAGATGCAGATCACCACCTTCTGGTCGTTACGGAGCGTCGGCAGCATGGGCTTCTCGTCCAGGCTGGCCATTGCAGAGCCGGCGGCGGGCTTCTTCGTCTTGTGTTGGCCGCCCACGTACGCACGGCACGGTGTGAATCCGACGATACCGCGACGATGTGGCGCGAAGGTGCCAATAGACATACTTAGCGGAGGCCCTTCGGTTCGGAACGTTAAGTGCGTCGCACCCACACAGTTTCGCTAATTTTATATATATTGTGTCGTATTTTGTCATTAAATATGAAATAGGATATGTTAATTCGGACGCCAATCACATCAAGTTGTGTGGTTATATATAAAATCAAATCAATTTTATTTTTGATAGGAAGTAATCTATATGACTTGATTTTTATATTCTCTAAGTACCCTAACTGTATCCATTTTCTCGGCGAATGAAAACGCTTGGAATCGTTCGAAATATCTTGTTATGTTATCAGTTTCTTTTCTACCTACCAAAATGCAAACCTTTGGAGTTTTGATAGGAAGTAATCTATATGACTTGATTTTTGTTTTGGTAAATAACCTAACTGTATCCAATATTCTCATTGGTGGAGAAATCAAATCGCGGATTGGCTGAAACTCAGCAAATTGACATGGCTACATTTGACAAAAATAGTGCGTAGCATTTGGCGGACCGTGGCGGACAGTGAGTGCCAAGCGCAGTTTTGCCACGAGCGTTGGGCTGGCGGCGCCGGGATGGGCGGCCGGAGCTCCAAGACCAAGCCGGGGGCGACCCAGCCGGATACGCTCGTCGAGAGCCTCTCCCCCGGCGACGCAGCCGACGAGGTCGCTCGTGCCGGCGGCGAGCAACTTCCGGCCCCGCGACAGAGCTCCCATCGGCTGGTGAAGGAGATTTGGAGCGTGGGGGCGGCGACGGGCTCGGCGTTGCCCCAGTCGAGCCCGAAGAAGCGGTCGGAGTTGCAGATATCGTCGGAGGAGGACTCGGACGCGGGGCTCAAGCTCAAGTCTCTCGCAAAGAAGAAGGGCAAGAAGAAGAGGAGGAAGGGGTCGCGCGAGCAAGACCCGGTGCCAAAGCCCGGAGCAGTCAAGCTGAACGAGGTGCAGGTGATCAAGAAGCCGCCCGCCGACGTCTCGGTGGAGCGGCAGCAGCGCTTCGAGGAGATCAAGGTCGCGTACTCGATCCGCGACCTAGCCCCCCGTATGACTGAGACGCCGTCGCCGTCGCGTGCAGAGACCAAGGCCGAGTCGCTCGCACGGTTCTATGCTGGTCGCGAGTCGAACCCAGGCGTGACGCCAGTCATCCGCTCTGTGACTCAGCCAAAGGTTGGCGAGAGCGCTACGAGTCGACCGTCAAGTGGCTGCTCGCCTTCGTACCAGTCCGAGTCGAGCCCTAGACAACAGGTTCGCGTATCCGATCCCGATGCAGTTCATTCGTCACGATACTGACGTGTGTATGTGCGTCATGGACGCCTACTGCTCAGCTGACCCAGTCGAAAGATGAACAGGTTCTCCAGTTCAACGCGCGGCACTCAGAGCGCGACTCCACCGAGTTGCTGGACATCGACGAGCTGGAGCGCGAGGAATCTGCCGCCGTGACCGCGACGCGCTCCCCCGTGTCCTCCTTCCAGCGCACGACGCTGACGCCCGTGAGCAAGGCGACCGAGTCCCGGTTCCCGTCGCTTCCGACCACGCAGTCGTCGCATTCGCGCCTGATCAAGTCCCCGGCCCACAGCCTGCGCCTCGACGATGTGGACGAGTCCATCATGAGCGCCATCTTGATGGAGATGCCGCCGCGCACAGGAGGAACCCGCACGGCGTCCCGCTGAAAAGTATTGATAACGAACTAACGTATAGTATTAGGGAATGGTCCCTTATGCTGTACCTGAGACGTACTGTATCCTACGTCTTAAGTCCGAATGAGGTTTTACAGCTGGTAAAAACCTCGAGGATACGCGGAAAGCACCCGAGAAAGACGTCAAGTTGATATCCCGAGGCAGGGAGGGGGAAATCGCGCGGAGGGGACTTGCGACCATGGCGCAGTGGCGGCGCTTCGCGTTCTTCGACAAGGAGGTGCTCAAGGACGGAAATGGGCCGTGGATGAAGGTGCGCGTCTGCGCTTCCCATTGCGGGTGTCCGCGTCTCCGGGCGCGTCCTGTGTCGCGAGCACTGACCGATTCTCTCGACCCGTCCTTTCCCCGACCGTGCGAATGAATGCGACTGCAGGGCGTGGACATCACGGCCATGAGCGCGAACCGCGGCATGATCTGCGTGGGCGACGCCGACGGGTTCGTGCACCTCGCGAACCGCCAGCTCGAGGCGCGCAAGTTCCAGGCGCACGAGCACTTTGTCTCGCACGTCGTCATGGTGCGTGGCGTGCATATGCCTGTCCCTCCGCTCTCTCGCTCCCATTAACCGTCCACCCACCCCCTATTTCCGGCCGCGCCCCGTAGATGAAGCGCAGCAACGTGCTGGTGACGGTCGGCGACGGTATCGACCCGCGCAGCGCGGAGCAGAAGGCGCAGTCCAAGGCGGTGGCCGAGGCGGGCCGCGCCGGCAACGCGGACGAGGTCTACACGCCCAAGCAGCCGGGCGACAGCACGGCGGTCGCGCGCTTCTGGCGGACGGACCAGCAGGACCGCGACGGCAAGCCCAAGCTGCTCCAGCAAGTGCCCATCTTCGCCAAGAAGGTGCGAAGACGTATGAGCGCGTCCATGCCGATAGCCAGCACGCTGACACGGTTGCTTGTGACGGATGGCAGTACCCGGAGGAAGCAGTGACGGCGTTTGCGGTGCATGACGACGTCAGTCAGTTCGCGGTTGGGCTCAAGAACGGCGCCGTTATTCTCTTCCGAAGCGACCTGAAGCGTCGGTCGTCGGACCGCCCGCCGCATCTGCTTCAGCCAGCGGGGCAATACCCTGTCACGGCACTCGCGTTCACGAGCAAGCCGATTAATGCGACGGTCTCGCACGTGTTTGTGTACGCGTCGACTCGCCGAGGACTGACGTGCTACCACTGCACGCACGACGACCCCGCGGTCACCAAGGCTGCCGGCGGCGCTGCAGGCATGCCGCCTCGCGCTGTTGTGCTCGACGAGCGTGGTGTTGATGCGAACTGCGCGTGCGTCAACGATGAAGGAGAGCTTGCGGTCGGCCAGACGGACGCTGTCTACTTTTACAACACGGAAGACCGGTCCGTCTGCTTTGGCTTCGAGGGCGAGAAGAAGTACTTGGGGTTCTTCAAGCACTACCTGTTGGTTGCGCACGTTGATCCGCGTGGACGACACCAAGTGAACGTGTACGACCTGCAGAACAAGTTCATTGCGTTCAACTGGACGCTCACGAGTGTGGGTGGAGGCGGAAAGGGGGGCCCCGGTGTGGGCGGCGCACGGCGGCCACCCCTTCCCGGGAGCACGCGAGGCTCGGCAGCTCCTGGTGCGCGGTTCGGACTGGACGATATGGAGGAGATTCGGCACGTTGTGAGCGAGTTTGGCGCGATCTTCGTGGTCTCGTCGGTCGGCCATGTCTATCGCCTGAGCGAGAAGGACACGACTTCAAAGCTCGAGATCCTGTTCCGCAAGAACTTGTACTCGATCGCGATCTCGCTCGCGTTTAGCTCCAACTACGACATCAACAGCATCATGGACATTTTCCGCATGTACGGAGACCACCTGTACCAGAAGGGCGACTACGACGGGTCTCTTCGTCAGTACATCCGCACGATCGGCCACGTCGAGCCATCCTACGTGATTCGCCGCTTCCTGGACGCGCAACGCATCCACAACCTGACGGCGTACTTGGAGGCGCTCCACGAAAAGGCGTTCGCTAACGCTGAGCACACGACGCTGCTGCTGAACTGTTACACGAAGCTGAAGGATGTCAAGAAACTTGACAAGTTCATCCAGCTCGATGAGGTTGACCCGGCGAAGAAGGCGAGGGCGGATCGCGCAAGCAGCATGGCCGCAAAGCAGCCGGAAGAGGCGGCCAAGAACCGCGACTCGCTCCAGCAGCAACAGCAGCACCTCAACTTCGACGTTGAAACGGCGATCAGCGTGTTGTGGGAGAACTACCCGAAGCATGCTCTGACGCTGGCGCGAAAGCACGAGGAGCACAGCTGGTACCTCAAGATCCAGCTTGACCGCATCAGCTACGTCGAGTCGGAAGATTCGGTGGCGTTGTCGGACAAGGAGAAGGAGCGAGTGACGGACGCGCTCGAGTACATCAAGCACCTAAGTTTCTCGGAGGCGGACTCAAACCTCCGCAAGTACGGCCGCACGCTGGTGACCCACTTGCCAGGACCTACGACGGAGCTGCTCAAGCAACTCTGCACGGGCAAGTTCGTGCCGGATAACCCGAGTCTCAAGTCGGACCCTGGCGACTTTTTGCATCTGTTTGTGTCGCATCGAGCGCAACTGAAGGAGTTCTTGCAGTACATTGTCGAAGTGGAAACGGTCACCAACACGTCGATCGGCAACACGCTGCTTGAGATGGTGCTGAGCGACGACGACACCGACGAGGCTGGTGGAGAGGACAGCATCGACGAGGAAGGCAAGGCGACGTCAACGAAAGCGCCACCGCGCACACTGGCCGAGAAGGAAGACGCGGTGCTGCAGATTCTTGATAACCCGCGTGTCAAGTACGATGCCGACCACGCGCTGATTCACCTGCAGATGCACGGCATGAAGAAGGGCAAGCGGTACTTGTACAACAAGCTGCACATGTACCATATGCTGGTACAGTTCCACATCGAGGAGAATGACGACGAGAGCATCCTGGACGAGGTGCGCAAGCATGGAGAGAAGGACCCGAACCTATGGTCGCTGGCGCTGAAGTACTTTGCCGAGCGCGGACCGCGGCCGAAGGGATCCCTGGCTTCTTCGTCTTCGGGTGACGACTGGAGGGAGCTGAAGCAATTGCTTTCGTTCATGGATGCGAACCCCGTGATCCCGCCGCTCCAGGTCGTTCAAGTGCTGAGTCAGTCGCGCGAGCTGCCGGTGTCTGTCGTGAAGCAGTACCTTGTGAACCAACTCGCGGCGGATGAGCGGCGCATCGCCGAGGACGAGGACAAGATCAAGGCGTTCAAGAGCGACACGAAGCAAATGAAGGACGAGATCACGCAGCTCGGCAGCCGTGCTGTGGTTTTCCAGGCCACCAAGTGCGACCTGTGCAATCACGACCTGGACCTGCCGGCCGTGCACTTCCTTTGCCAGCACAGCTTCCACCTCAACTGCATCTCGGAGACGGAGCGCGAGTGCATGACGTGTTCGATGGACCACCGCCATATCCTCGGCCTCAAGACGCAGCTCGAGCAGAAGGCTGGCAACCACGAGCAGTTCTTCAACCAGCTCGAGACGGCCGCCGACGGCTTCAACACTGTCGCCGAGTACTTCGGCAAGGGCATCTTCAAGAGCAGCGAGGTGGCGGACGACGGAGCGTTCGAGACGCGCTTCAGCGCCGAGTTTTAGGGCCGCGACAATCGTGAAGGAAGGAAGCTGAGGCAACGAAGTGCCTCGGGTGATGATGTATTTCCCAGTCCAGACGGTAAGGCTGACTAATGTGATGGGGATGTGAGCACGGTCTTGAACTCAGATCGCCTGCAGCTTACGGAACGCATCCAGCTTGTCGCCGACACAGCGGTCGTAGAAGTGGTCGAAATGCGGGAGCAGCGCATTGTAGTGCACGGAGCAGTAGAAACGCGTCCCTTCGTGCGCCGCCTTGAACCCGCGAGCGATCGCTCGATCCAGCGCGGCTTCGTCTTCGTCGTCGAACTTGTCGCTGAAGAGCCACTCGCCCCCGTTGCGGTCCATGACAGTTGAGGAGATCACGGTGGAGAAGTAGACGCACATGAGCTTCTCCGCATGGAGCCGCACATCGCGAAGACTCACAGGTTTGTTCGAGCGGACAGTCGTTATAATTTTTTCGCAGCAGCAGCAATGTGTTCTCGGACGGACCTCCCCACACTTGGCCTTCAGGGAACTGAGAGTTTGCGAATGAGCGCTCAAATTGTCCACACTGGTAGTACAGATTTTGGTCGTTCAGTGGCACCTTCTCTTCAGCGAACACTCCGCGCGCTCTGGTGAGACTGGCGTCCAGATCCGCAAATGACTGGAGCGGCGAGAACAAGTTGACGAAGGAAAAAGTGTCGTCACTGGGTCCATCGTCCATGTCCGCATACTGGCTGCCATCGAGCTCAACCGAAGCCGTTGATAGGTTGCCGAGTGTTAGCAGCACAGCGACCAGCGTCAGTGGCCACCGAGCCATTGCAGCCAAGGTGATCTGGCTCGGATCGAAGCAAGCGAAGAATGGCACGGAAGTGCTGCAACCTCTCGCTAAAGGACCTTGCGATGTGTTTTTCCCTCATCGCGTTTCTACCACAATCCCATTGCGCAGTGTGTGTGTGGGTTCTTATGAAAATGCCGCCGCTCATGACGTCTATTGTCGACAATGCAACCGCTATCCAGTGGTCACATCTGAGAGGTTTCGCTGCCCAGTCGTCACTTCCACAAGAGCAACCAACCATCGGAGAGCGATTCTGCACTGGCGAGGATGGCGATCGACAGCAGGGGATACCGACCAACCGCAGGCTGTGTCTCAACGGTGCTGATGGTCAGCTTGCTGTCAATCGCTTGTATCCAGCCGTCCTTGGGATTCAGCGTTCACCGCAAGGGCCGACAGTGCGAAACCATTGTCACGACCTGGTCGTATTCGCCAGAGCGAACAGTCGATGCGAGCGACTTGGAGCGCTTCGCCAAGCTGCAGAGGCTGACTGACCAGCATGCCGACCCATTCCAGATCGACATGGACGAGTTTACAAAGCAGCTGAACCAGTTTCGCCGCCGGACGAGCGCAACGTGTGCCGAGGAATTCTTTCCCGTGGCAGGCGCGTCAAGCAGTAAGCGCGCGAATGTCACTGGCAAAACCAGCGGAGCCATCCGATCGGCGTTGGACGAGTGTATGTGCAGACGAACGCGAGACTGGCAGATCCAGACTTTCTTGCAGATTTACAGCTGCGACTTGCCAGCTGCACGACAAGCCGATCTATGGAGGCTGGCGAAGCGCAAGACCAAACGACTCAGTCGGTTCCTGCGCTTTCAGCTGGCGGTGAACGGGGATGTCGACGCTGTGAAGATGTTCGACGCCCTCGTAGAGCGGTGTGTCTATTCCTACATTGACGAACAAATCGGCAAGACAGGCGGGTCCTCGTGGAATACCGTCGGTCATGATGCCGTGAAAGCGACGACGACGGGATCGACTCCAGCACCGTCGCGAAAGGTACTGATGTTCTCGGTGCCTCCAACGACAAAGAAGCCGAACGCACCGAAGACTCATAAGCCCGACATTCCGGCAGCTTCATCGCAGACGGGGAGTGCAGGGCGAGAATCGAGTGACGAGACGACATTGGCCTCAACAACACCATGGCCGGCGTCGAGACCAGATGAGTGCGAAGCAGCGCGAGCGGCATGCCTCACCAACTTGCAACTCGCGAGCGAGCTGGGCAACTTGGCCCAGCACGTTTCTCTCTTGTCATTCGGTGTAATTCTGCTGGTTGTGCTGGTTGTAGCAGTGGTGGCAGGCGCTGCTATCGCAATCGGACTGCGGTCGTGGTGAGTACCGCCCGCTAGTCCCGGTTGCTCCTTTCCTGGACAATTCCGAGTGGCTCCAGGCAGAACAATTGCAGAGAGGACCAAGTAGATGACTGCGAATACATATTCTCTCATGATGGAATGCGAAGCGCGAGCTGTTTGCGCTCGGCTGAAGGGTTTTCGACCCTAAATACGCTCGCGCATGCGTCGATGATAGTCGCTCCGGGTTGGGAAGCCCATGCCAGCTCTCTCGCGAGTGGTGTTGGCTTCAACAGCGGCGAGAGTGCCAATCGGTCGCTCCTCTCCAAGGAACGCAAGACTCGACAACCACAGAGCAATTGAAAGAAGCAACAAGGTCGGATTCACATGACAGGGAGCAAAACACACACCAAGCTCGCGCTGTAAGCTAACCAGAGGCTGGTGGCGACTGTGCAGTTGTTGAGGGGGGTACCGTGCAGGTTGGTGGCGACCGTGCTCCTTACATCGAGTACATCTTGATCTTGAGGAAGAACAGGCCGACGAGGAAGCCGCAGAAGGCGCACAAGCCGCCCAGGAACACAGGCAGCTTGTATCCGAGCGACGTCTCGACGATGGAGGCGGCGACCGAGAAGTTGATGATCTGGCCCAGGCAGTTGACCGAGTTGATCGTGCCGACCTGCATGCCGATGTTCGAGTCCGACTGGAGCAAGTGGATGATGATTGGCATGGCGAGTGCGGTCAGCACGCTGTTGGGCAGCGACGAGATGACGGCGATGACCACGTCGAAGTAGACCACCTTGGTGAACGCCACGATCATCATGAGCGCCATCGGAATGCACGCGAGCGTCACGACCCACTTGGCGCCGATCTTGCTGACGACGAACGGCACCGAGTACGCCGCCAAGCAGCTGAAGACGTTGAGGATGATGTCGGTTTTGCCTCCGGCGAGGCTGACGCCCTTGTTGTACGCCTTCTGCCCCTCGCTGCACGTGTCGCCGCACGTGCTGGCGTACGTCGCGTTGCCTTCGTACACCTCGAGACCGAAGAACTGGCCCTTGTTGCTGCTGTACGCGGTGTTGGCGTAGCAGATGAAGAAGTACACGACGTAGAACGTGACGAGGACCTTGGGGAGCGTGAGGAAGCCGCGGTAGATCTGCACGAGCACGTCCTTCATGGCATCAAAGAAGTTGACGCGCGGCGCCGTGTTGCGGTCGAGCGGCTCGTCCTTGGCGACGAAGCAGCCGATGCCGACGCACACGATCATCCAGACCGCCAGCATGCCCATGAACCAGTGCATGGTGTTGTACGCAGGGCCGAACGCCTCGATGTAGATGCCGATCACCAGCGCGCCGAGCATCGACCACGCCTGGGCGAACGCGCCGCCCATGGTCTGGCGGTCGCCGGCGTTGTCGGCGATCATGAGCAGCGCCGGCGTCTGGACGCAGTTGACGGTGATGTCCATCCAGACGTAGCACATGATGGTGATGTTGGCCGTCCACGTGCGGTCCGTCACCTCGCCTTCCTTGCCTGTGCCGACGTCACCGAGCGCGTCGCCGATCTCCTTGACGTACGCCATCGGGATCCAGCAGAGGATGCTCAAAAAGGCCGAGATGATGAGCGTCGGGCGGCGGCGACCGAAGCGGTTGAGGCTGCGGTCGCTGAAGATGCCGATCATGGGACTCACGATGATGCCGACGACCGGGCCACTGAGCTGGGTGAGCTGCACCTGCCAGCCGGGCATCATCGTCTGCATGTACGGGCCGATGGCGGCCCACTGGGCGGCCCAGGCCATGTTGGTGGCCATGCGGGGCATGGACACGGCGAGCAGGAACCAGATGGACGGCCAGTTCTTCGGGTTCTTCTCCTGCGGCTCGTCGTTCACGCCCTTGGGCGACGCATGGCTGGAGTAGCCAGCGGTCAGGCGCTTCTCGAGATCCATCGCCGAGGCTGGAAGGGTCTTCTTGGCTGGTCGGGGCGAGGCGAATTGGCAAGTGAGGATCGGGAAACGAGGCGCTCGCAAAGTGCAGCTAGACTCTTCCCGCCGCCCCGCCCCGACACAGAGACTCTGTCTGATCCAATCACCGACACGTCGTCACTGCCGCTGACCAGGGGCCGCCAAATTGACAGTCAGTCAGCGTCCGGGTCTTCGAGAGTTGAGCGAGTCCAACTACTCGAGCGAGTCCAACTTGAGCTGGTCCAACTCTCCGCGGTGCAGTCTCGAGTCGAGGCTCTCGAGTCGAGGCGACTCAACCTGTCGTTCTCAGCCATCTACGTGTACGAGAGCGACTGCAAGTCCCGCGCCACACTGTTGGACGCGAAGAACGCGAACAGCAGGACCCACTGTGCTGGGTTTCAACTTCAAGTCTTCAACCCGAAGGGTGTGAAGACAGCGGGAACAATCGGCCGGAGGTGGTCGTGGACACCACTGGTGGTGTACGTTCGCAGCAGCTGCACGCGGGTCAGGAGGAAGCGATTGCATCTACTGTGTGTACTAGACTACACAGGAGGGGATTACAGAGATTTGCTGCGGACGCCTGTATCGGACAGCCACTCTACACATTCGGAGCGAGGGAAGGATCGAGCGGAGCGCCAATCGGTCGCCTTCAACTGCCTCTAGCGCGACCCGAAGGCGCCACGAGCACGCTCCCAGCCGTGGAGGCGCGGACTCGGAGCACGGTGACGTGAACTACAGGCTGTTTCTGACGCTAGATGCCCATTCATCCTGCCGTTCATAACGAACGGCATGAACTTCATTATCAAGGGTTCCCCACTTCGAAGCGCCAAACTTCAAGCGAGGACTCAGATCGTAAACTGCAGCAGGTCACATGTTACGCTTCGCGTCCAGAGCAATTTATACTGGGACTGAGTATACTGGCAGAGCGCTTCAGTACTGTACTGTAGGCTTGGCTGACTGCACAGTGGACCATTCCACATCAGGCGGAACTTTTTTTTCTAGCTGTGCAGCTTTTGTGCTGTGTTATGTACACTTGCCAATCGCCGCGGTGCCACTGTGGACACGGAGCAGCGCCCACTTCACTCTGTTCTTCAACGCGAAGACACCTCGGCACCTCGCCGCCGGGCGAGGGAGCGACAGTCACTATGAATACAGCATCTCTGTAAAGTCGTCTGCGCGGCACTGTCTCGATTGGTGCTGGAGCGTCCGCACAAGCTGGATTCCCATCGCGTCGGCCGCCACCCTGGCGCCGAGGACTCGCCTCCTGGACGACATTGGCCCTACACGAGAACGTGACCAGCAGCCTCGGACCCAGCTCAGGCTTCGGACGGTACCACCGACCACGGCGTCTCCTCCATGCACCGTACTGTACGTACCGCGCTAATCTTTTGGCTGTGGACACTGCACCGTGGTACGTTTTGTGGATTGCAAACAAAGGTGTGTACATGCCATGCCACTCCGAGCATCACGAACGCTTACGCGAAATGACGGGGTCGCTTTGTAGACCAATACCGGTACGTACGGAGCAAAGGCTGAGAAGTGGGCACTCGGGACTTTCGGGAAGCAAAGTTGAATTTCCAGACTTCAATCACGTCGGCGCTCCAAAGGTGAGCGACTGCGCTTTTCAACAGGCAACAGCGAAAACCATTTCCAACCACCTGCCCGTGTTGCACTGCTGGCAGTGTAGGCGTTGTGCCGCGTTCACGCACAAAAAGCCTATTCCTGGGTCGGAACTTTGACGTTCTCTTCAAAGCTACAGTCCTAAGATCCGATGCAAACGAATGCCAGTGTAGGCCGACGGAGTCCTGTAGGCCAGGGGCAGTGACACATTGCATCTCAACTGAGATTTCCAACCCGAATGGCCGAATGGGGTGTGGCGCGCGTGCCTCGATCGGTTGCCTTGTCGACCACGCGCGCCTTTCAACTGCGGCACCGCACTGCACGCGGCAGGCACGCCCTTGTCGCCTTCCTCGATCTCAGAAGATGCAACTGCACAGCTCGGTGTGGCAGTAGCAAGCACCGCATCGTCGCCGATCGAGGCTGCAACGCACTGAACAGGATTCAACCAGGGTGTCAATGAGTCGAACCGACAAGATTCAGCGATATACTGTATGACTCACTCTCACACCCCACCGGCATGCTCGTTGGACGAGTCGCGCCACTACACGTGGAATGTTTACCACTTGAGGGAGCGCTTTTGCCGAAGACGTAAATATGTAGCACAACTCGACACATCCGTTCCATTCCATTTCCGCGTTGGCGTCACCTCGGAGGTGCAAGGGATGTCCTTCGGGGCGACCATCCGTGAAGTCGCCGACGCCCCCACTTCCCTACTGCACCAGACCATCGCAGCGTGTTTAGTCCACGAACCCAACGCGGAGCTCTCTTCGCCATGACAGTAGCGATGGAATCGCAATATCGTACATAAAACTCGTAGCAATCGGAGACCAATTGAACCAGTTGCAGAAGGTGTCTCTACAGCACACGATTACCGGCGCGCCGCCTTCCACTGACGCCAACAAGCAGAGCCTTCCACCGAGTTGTCGCTTCAGAGCAGCCAATAAAAGCACTCGTGATTCTAAGCTCGGTGGCGCGACAAACTACCCCAAGTACAAGTGGATCGCCGCAAACTATGACTTTGCAGGATGGAGGTCACCCATGCTTGGGAGACGAAGTCATGACTGCGAACTCAGAGTTGACCGACCACACACATCGTAACCAACACACGAGAAGGGATGAAAATGCTGCGAGCGGAATGTATTCCGCTCTGCAAGATGGGTGTGGATGCTCGATGGCCTCACTTCGCGTCTAGCTGACGAAACGCGTCCAGCTTGCCAGCAATGCAGCTGTCATAGACTCGATCAAACAGCGGTAGCAGCGAGGCGAAGTTTAGGTAGTAGACGAAGCGAGTGCTGTGGAACGCCGCGTCGAGCTCGAGAGCGATGGCGCGGTCTAGCGCGGCCAGATCGTGGTCGAACTCGTCGCTAAAGAGCCACGAGTCGCCGTTGCGGTCCATGACGGTCGTGCTGAATGCGGTGGATACAAAGGCGCACATCAATTGCTCCGATAGAGTCTGCAACTTGCGCAGAGTCGGCGGTTGGATGGTTTGCCGTCGGGGATAGTAGAAGAAGTTCGAGTATTGATGCAGCGTGCTGTTGAGCTGAAGCATCACTGGAATCTCCGAACCTTGGACGTCTTCCACCATGGGAGAAACACTGCTGGCATACCCGAGAAATCTATAATACACTTCCTCGGTTTCGACAAACTCGTCCAAGTCCTGGGTTTTCGCCGCGACGCTCAGCACCGATGTGATCGTCTGGTATGCTCGGAGTTGTTGAAGCATGTCCACAGCGTAGAGAGTGTCGCCACGGATGGCTTCGACAGCGTCCACTGTCGCGGACTGGTCGACGCTGGATCGCCGTTCCAAACCAGCACAGCGATTCAGCCGAGAACGCCAAGAGACCAATGACCGCGAGGGCGAAGTGCTGTGCCATGGAGAAGTAGTCGCTAATAGCGCAATGACGGGAATGGGAGAGTGCTGCGCGTCAACCAAACTCGTGCGACTCGATCTTGGGGCCATCTCCTGCGCTCTTGAGGAAAGAAAAGATCAGGGCACGGTAAGTCATCGTCTAATTCTGATCTTCACTGGGCAAGATGCCAGCGTATCGTATTTTGGTCGAGATCCGACCCCGCTCTTATCAGCGGCTCTTCACCCACACAGCAGAGGTGTGGGCGATCGTCAGTCTCGAACTTGCGCTTGCCTGTTCAGACCAAGCGTTGATCCTCCATCGCCATGCCTGACTCCTCTCGTCGGCGCGGGTGTTCACAACGCTGGGTGGTGATGGTTTCACTGATCATTGCGCCGTTGGTGGAGCTACCAGTTGTGTCGGGGTTTTACACGACGCGCCAAGGGAACAGATGCAGCTTGAGCGTCGACTCCAGCATCTGCTATCCTGTGAATATGATCCCAACGGGAACCATGAGCTGGTACCGTGAGTTGAACGGCCAGCTCGACCCGTCAGCAGACGCTGATCTAGCTGACGTGGTCAAGCTCGTGCAGCACCTCTGTTCGGAAGGTGATGGCGATCCTAGCGCCAACCTACAGACTTGATTGCGAGAGTGTGTGTGTCCTGATTTCCGCCGAGCTAATGAACAAGGTGATGGCGATCTACAAGTGCGATTTTCCGGCGGCGCACCAAGTTGAGCTCCTGAAACAGTTGAAGCGGCTGGGAAACCGCATCGCGCGCTTTGTACGCTTTCAAGCTGCCATGTTCATCGACACCAAGGCTGTGAACGGGCTGAACGAGCTCATGAAGGTGTGCTTTGACGAAGTCCTGGACGAGGACATTCGCGGGTTCGGCAAATCGATGGGTACTGAAAACGGTGAAGAAAACAGCCGCGCGCCGCTCGCCCCACCAAGTTCGGCAAAGCCGAGCGCCATTTCGACGACACCACCACCAACTCAACCGACCCAAGCGCGAACACCACTGCCATCGATAGCTCCGACAAGACACGAGGATACAAGGCTGCCCAACTCACCTGCGCCTGAGGACAACGGAGAAGCGACTGATCTAGATGCATCACCTCCGAGAGTGACACCCAGCGCGACGCGTCCATCAAGACCGCGAACTCCAAAGCCTCCGCGAGGAATAACACCTCGGCCAACAACGTCGAGACCCTCTCCGCCCCCACCCACGCCTACTGTCGACTTGGATGAACAACTCGAGCAACCGTCGACGGTGACGCCGCAAGGGACGACAGCTGTGAGCGATAGTACGGCGCTCGGTGAAATTGCCACGCTGGTCTCGACTTTGTCCGACAGGATGACCGCGCTTCTCGCCGTGGTGGCAGGGCTTGTGGTCATTGCCTTCGCAGCCGCAGGACTGCGAACGGGACGGTTCCGCATCCGCACGAGGGAGTACCAGCCTCTGGTGTTCTCTTGTAGTAGAGACAGCGTCAGGCTAAAGACAAGCAGGGCGGGGAAGATGGCGCACCATAGAGCATTACTCCGAAACGAAGGTGTCGACGACCAAGTACCTAGGTAACCGCGTCAGCCGAACATGCGGGCTTCGGGCCGTGACGCTTTGGGCAAAGAGGTCCGAATGCTTCGGTAAATCGTCGTAGTCACTGGCGAGAGAGCCCCGGGCGGTAGCGACACTAAATCTACGGTGGCCGCCTGCTTGAGAGAGAGAGAGAGCCTAGCCATCGATTGCCTTTGGTTTATCGAGCATTCGCGTTTGGTGGCGCTGAAGCACACTCATACTCGCGATATCCTCCATCTGCACCAGATGAGCTGGTGGAGCGCTGCCCAGGCGGTCAATAAGTGCCATTCCAGGCCTGTGGATACATCTACCAGTGCAGCAGCAGTCTTACAGGTAACTGTGCGCTAGACTGAGATCATTGGCCCAGGTTCAATGCTGCTTGGAGCGTTTCTCTTCAATCGAACCGCGCTCGCGTCTCTGTGTCCGAGGATCTCAACGCAGAGCAATCGACCTCACTGCCACAGATCAAACAAGCTCAAGACTCTTCAGCTCGTTTGATCTTTGGTCAGGGAAGAGGTCGGTCGCTGCGCTTCGGCTCGGAATCCAAGCCACGCACTGCGATCCATGGCAAAATGGCGGGAACGATCTCGGCACGCCACGTTGAAGTTGCGGCTCCCGCGCTATTTTGAAGCGGGCTGTTTCCCGCGGATTCGCAAGCTGCAAAATTGATGACGCGCCCATTCTCGAAGCCGCCTCGTCGCGTGTTTTTCCGCGTTTGACTTGCGCTTCAAGCAGGCTCCCTCTCGCCGCGGGATACGTTTTTGCAACCTTTGGATTTCCAACGGCCCTGAACGCGAATTGCAGCACTTGAAACAGGCTAGAAATGCAACGAGACGCCATTCGGAGGGCCTGGAAACTGGATTTCGTGATAAAATGGGCGATCTTCAAGGGCTGCAAGCCCAACCGCTCGCGAGGGTACGGTCGGGGACTGGCCAATCAGCGCGCAGGAAGAGCGAGGTGGGCTGAACGGTGACGCGCCACGATCACCGCGCTCGTTTCCATGACGCCTATTCCACCAATCAGCGCATGAACTGCATCCCTTCCCGCACCAGCTGCCTCATCCTTCTTGACAGCAACTATAACATTTTATCTAATAAAGCAGGTTGAAAAATAGTAACATTCTAATTTAACATATCATTGGGTCGTTGAAGATGAAAATATAAAGGCATTTCGTCGAGCGAATTTTATTTGGCGGCTGGTGATTCGACCTGCGACGCGTCGCGTCGGCGGACGTGGACCTGCTCGTTGATAAACGGCCGCCGGCTTGATTTTTGCACAGAATCATACAAATGCCTAGTCAAACCGCGTCGCAGCATGGCGTCAGAGCTTCGAAGGACTCCTGCCGCGGGTCCACCCAAGCGCTCAGTTCCCAATTTGCGTAGTCTTCGTCATTCGGACGCTCGACCAAGCAAGCAAGCCACTCAACCCACTCAAGATGCTCGACCAGCTCAAGTCCGTGCTCGCCCGCCCGCTGGTAGAGAGCCGCCACGCCTCCTCGGCTGAGAAGCGATTCGGTGTCGGCGCCTCGCTGCCGCTGGACGACAAGAAGCCGGACGCGTCGACTGCCTTTGAGCGCTCAGGCTGGGCCTTCATCTGAACTGTCGGCCTCGGTCCGCAGTATCGAGGGTCCGGCCGCTGACTGCTGGAGAGGACGCGAAGTGGAATCAAACGGCCGACCCGAGTACGAGCTCCTGCGCCGACCTGCGACCGATATTTATCGTGATTTGGCCGAAGACCAACCAAAAACCAACAAACAGCACCTGTAGTTTATTGAATGACGTGCACGTTCTAGTGGGAACCCTCAGTTGCGTGGCATTCTCGATTTCGCTTCCTAATGGGAATCAACAAGACTTGCTTGCCCGTCTTTATTGCGTCTCGCGTGTCTTGTACTTGGAAGTCGTAGGCGTCAAGTTGGCATTGTTGTAAAGCAACACCAGGGTTATCGTTGCTACTGGATCGCATGAGCGTGCAGACACTGCCGCGCGACGTGAGGTTCCAACTCCATGACAAGTTATTCACAGCAAGGTGCTGGATTGGGGGAGTCACGTGCTATTTATGGCAGGCGCGGCTCTGCTGCAGACCAGCCCATTGATATCGACGCGCAGGCTGCTGCAGCAGCTAGTTGCGTTTCGCTTCGACCCATGGTGCGCGTCAAGGTGCGCGTGTTCACCTTCCCGTCGGACCCGCGCGAGCAGAACTCGTTTCTCGTCGGCACCATCGAAGTGAGCGACCGCGTTGGCTGCCATGCTTGGCGACGACTAACGCCAAGCCTCGAGCTCAGGGCGGGCTGCTGCCAGTGGTAGGCACTGTGAACGTCGACGACAAGGAGGTCGACAACGTCACCTTCTCACAGCTTCGGCCGCGCATCGAGCTCAAGAACGACAACAACATGATCCGGTAGGTAGGCTCTCTCCGTCGTACCTGACCGTCGCCTCCTCACAAGCTCTCTTCAGCCGGACGCTCCTGTTCCAAGAGGTTCTGTCGCTCATCGCAACGTCCACCAACCCGCACGGGTGGCCCTCGAGCGCCATGCAGACGTATTGGTTCGGCTACTTCCCGAGCGAGGACAGCGAGACGCCTCATGTTCTGTCGGTGCGTTAATTACCTCGGCAGTGATGCCACGACCGCCCAATGGATTGACGCGATACTATTTCGCGCACAGGCCGCGCAGGAGGACGAGCCGATCAGCAGATACCTCAACATGACCACGTCCAAGCTCACGGGGGACGTCGTGCTCGTACCACAGACGCAGCTCGGCCCCGTGTGCGAGCAGTGCTGCCAGGGCTGCGACCGCTGCCCGCCAATTGCACGCGCCACGTAGCCACTGCACGCGAAGTAGTATTGTGCTCCGCAATCGACGCGAGCGTCCGTGTATTCGACTCGTTCGCTACGCCCGATCCGTCACTCGCGCTTGCCTCCCACCGGCTTGGCGCGGATGCCGCCGCTGCCCTCGAGCTCGCCCGACGGCGGCGTGGGCAGCGCGTTTCGCCCCACCTCGACGCGCCAGTCGAGCGCAGACGCGTGCAGCGAGGCGTACTGGGACAGCTCCTGGATGCCGGCGCGCGCCGCCATGACCTTCTCGCGCACCTTCTGCGCGTCCGACAGCGCCTTGTTCTCGTGGAACTCGGCGCGGATGTCGCGCGCCAGCGCCTCTCGCTTGACGCTCGGGTACCGCTGCACCAGCTTGAGGATGCGCCGGTACATGCGCACCACCTCCTTCGGCTCGGCCATCCTGCTGCTTGGCGGGTGCTTCCTGCGTTCTTGGCGACCAGGTCAGCGGGCGGGCGTAAACCGTGTACTATAATAGTAACAGAAGAGTATCTCTCAACTTTTTATCCAATAATCAGTCAGATGAGTTGGATATGCATCTCCCATTGGTGAAAATCATATATAACATTTTACAGCCAATTAGAACGCGTTTATTTAGTGTGAGTCCTCCGTGCATGCGCACTCGACCAGCACTCACCAAGTCGCCGGCATCTTGCCCAGGAGCGTCTGCGTGAGTGCCCTGCCGCCGCCGCTGTCGCCGCTGCCCGTCGCCCACCTCCTCCGCGTCCGCCGCCCTCTCGCCGTCCACCAGTCCCCTTTCGAGCGCATCGCCGCTCCCCGACCCGCTTCTCCCGCTCGTCCGCCGTCGACGAGCCCTAACTCCGCGGGATCCAAGTCCCCGACATCTATTTACCATCGTATTTATCCACGCTGCATCAAGCGCCAGCGCGTACAAGCATACACACACACACTAGAGCCTAGACGCCTCCAGCATGAGGTGCGTGTCGGTGTACCCAGCGCGCGTCGTCCCCACCAGCGACTCGCGGTGCGCTTACTGACAAGTCGTTGGCGATCTCGGCCCGCCGCCAGCAGGAACAACAACAACCGGAGCGGCAACGCCAGCAACCGAGGCAGCGCCGGAACGGGCGCCAGCGGGCGGAGAGGTCCGCGCCGCGAGCCGGTAGGTCGCCGATGCGGCTGTGGCGCTCGAGGTTGCGGCATACCCGACTGACGACGCTGCTGCTGCTGCTGCTACCCTCCGCAGAAGAAGCAGCTCGACTACGAGGCGCGCGCGACGCGCCACGGCGTGTCGGCCAACCACCTGCTCAACTTCTCGCTCCCCGATCGCGAGCGCCCCGTGCACATGCGCAAGAAGAACACGCACAGCGAGACGCGCACGCAGAGCGAGTACCTGCACGCCAAGTACGTTCGTCTGGCGTCGCCCAACGCGTTGTGCGCGAGCACTCACGCCGGTTCTCTCGTCTGCGATGTATAGCTACCGGTTCGTCATCTCCCAGCTCGACACGAGCACGACTGTGCCCACATGGGACCTCGAAGCGCTCACGGAATGTACGACACAGTCGTATTTGTCGTGCATATCCCGACTACTAGTCTAACCAAGTGTGGCTTGCGGTGCCTCGAGCAGGGAAGTCGGTCGAGCAGGTCTTGCTCTGGTATGACGAAGCCAGCGCTGTGACCTGCCCGATCTGCTTGGACAGCCTGCGCGCGCCGAAGATCACCAAGTGCGGTCACATCTTCTGGTGCGTGGCGTTCGAGTCCACTGGCGGATCGAGTCCTTGCTAGGTTGTCTAACGCTGCGACTGCTCAGCTGGCCGTGCATCCTGCGGTATTTGTCGATGACGGACAAGTACTGGCGGCGCTGCCCCATGTGCTTCGAGTCGGTCCAGAAGGGCCAACTGCGCAGCGTGCGGCTCGAGATGGTGCACCTCCCGCCGCGTGTCGACTCGCAGGTCTCGTTCCAGTTCCTGCAGCGGTCCAAGTCGAGCATGTTCCCCGCTCTTCGGCTGGTCAGTGGGCACGCTGTGGCGTCGAGGAACGCCGGCATCCCTGGCGTGTACGACCGCGCGGCGGCGTTCTCGCGGATCCTCGAGTCGACGCCCGAGTACGTGACGCAAGTCGTGCTGTCCGAGATGCGTGACCTCGAGTCGCTGGATGCCGAGTACCGCAGCAGCGGCGACGTCGACAGCTTGCCGTTTGTGGAGGAGGCGATGCGCGCGACCTCCGGCCGGCTCGCTCAGTTGGAGCATGGTGACAACGAGGGAGCTGGTAACGGGCATGCAGGAGCCGAGGCGGGGAAGCGCTCGACCAACCACCGCGCAATGGATGGAGGAGCGGGAGACGCGTACTCGTTCTATCAGATCGCGGATGGCAGCTACGTCGTGCTGCACCCGATCAACATGAAGTGCCTCTTAATGGAGTACTCGCTGGAGCACCAGGCAGCCAAAGACGCGGAGCGTAACGGGCACGATGCTCCACCGCCGGACTCGTCGACCAACCTGTCGGGGTGGACGCCGTCTGCGAGTGGTGCTAGCGCTGGATCCAGCACTGCAGACGCGGGAGGTTGTGTCTCATTCGAAACTCCAACGTTCGACCGCCATCATTTCCTTCCAGAGACGGTGGCCGGTCGGGTTGTCGACGTGGAGCACTCGGTCATGGACGAAGAGGCGCAGAAGCGCTACCGGTTCCTGAGCCACCTGCCGCGCTTCTGCGACTTCTACATCTGCGAGATTGACCTGACGGACCAGCTCTCGCCAGAGACCGTCGACCACTTTCGCGCGGAGCTCAAGAAGCGATCCAAGCAGCGCAAGCAAAAGGAGAAGCAGCGCCAGAGTGAAGCTGCGGCAAGCGCTGCGTCTCCTGCGTTCGCGCATTACCGCAGCATGCCCGCGTTTTCCCTCGCCGAAGAGGACAGCACGTTGTGGCCGGCACCGGCCGAGCTGGCGATCGCGAACGCGCTCCAAGATGCCCACATCAGTGGAGACGATGGCGCCTACGTTGGCAGTGACGATGAGCTAGCTGCGGTTGCTGCAAGCCTATCGTGGAGCTCTCCGCCCCTGTCTTCGGTGCGGTCGCCGTCGTTCGACGCGGTCGCCCATGACGATGACGGTTCGTTCGCGACCATCACCCGCAACTCCGGGTACTACCCGCCGCTGGGTGGTTCGTCGTCTCGCTTGTCTCCACAACTCGGTGCTACTACCAACGGCGACGCCGCTCCTCGCTCGGCCTTCGGATCGCCACCGTCGGCGTGGGGCCATTCGGAGTCGACGTCTGTCGACTGGGCCGCGATGGCGAACGCCCAATCGGGTGGAAAGAAGAAGGGCGCTGGCAAGAAGGGCAAGCCGCTGTTCTCCACGACGCAGCGCCGGTCGTATCGCTAGTTCAGGGGCAACGAACGAGTATCGTGGATCCTGAGGCGTACTGGAAGGGCAGCGTTTGCCGCCGGAGACGTAATGCAGCTGCAGATTGCTGGCTAGAGCTGCCAGTACCATCCTCTCTGCAACTGGGCTGGAGACCTGGTCCAAACGTGTAGACAGCTTTTCGACGCGATCAGTGTCAGTAAAGAAAGATCGAGTTGAAGGCGCTGCTGAAGGTAGACCGAATATCATCCGGATAAATGAACCGAAAGCATACTAATCCGGATACGCATCCGTATACCAGGGATTAAACAGCGACGTCCCACAGTCGCACTGAAGCGCGGGCAGTAACGCTCAGACTCCGCTGCAGTGACTGCACTGCACATCAGTGTCACCTGCAGACGCGCACCGAGGCGGCTAGGACCTCGGTGATGGCAGTAAACAAATGGGCTGTGGTGTATTACACCCCGAGTGTAGGCATCCCGCTCTGCCTCGCATCGGCTACGGCAGCACCCGGCCGCAAGAGTTCACTGAACGAGTTCCGCTTCCAACTGAGCCTTGTGTATCCGAAGCGTACGTGCGTCCTTGATCCACCTTCGAGAGAAAGACCGAGTACTATACACTATACACAACCCAACCGTATACCTGAGAACTGGAGCTGCCCTTCGCTTGACACGCTCGTGGATACCCCGTGCCACTCTGATCAGCCGGTTCGTTTCTCAAAGACGCAGTGTCGGCGACAGTCGCCGGCGAAATGCCCCGCGCATCACTCGCATCAGCCAGTCGCCTTGGCCCTGCTGGAGGCCATTCTCCAACTCGCCGCGGCCTAGACACCGCTCCGAACGTACATACCACACAGCCAGTCCGACACCAGTTGTATCGCCTCGAGAGCCATGATCGTGATCCCTCCGCTTGCCGTGGCCATCGCGGCGCTCGCGGCGCTGGCCCAGCCGACGGACGCGGCCGCCAACTGCACGACGTGGTCGGAGCGCTTCCAGCAGGACATCGACGGCGTCTGCGTCTGCTCCGCGTCCGACTGCGACTCGGTCTACAACGGCCACCTGTTCCTGCAGAGCGGCGAGGCCGGCGTCTTCCAGACGTCCAAGGCGGGCCACCGTCTCGACTTTTCGACCATCTCGCTCTCGAGCAACATCACTGAAGGCGCCGACATCACCATCGACACGGCCACGACGTACCAGTCCATCAACGGCTTCGGCGGCGCCTTCACGGACGCGGCGGCCATCAACCTCAACCTGCTGTCATCCACGCTGCAGGAGGACCTGCTGGAGGCGTACTTCGGCGATTCGGGTCTTCAGTATACGCTGGGCCGCATCCCCATCTCGTCCACCGACTTCTCGCTCACCATCTACTCGTACAACGACGTCGAGGGCGACCTCGCCATGGACAACTTCTCGATCGACATGGACAAGGCGGCTGGCGGCAAGATCGAGATGATCAAGCGAGCGGTGGCCAAGAACTCGCGCTCCATGCGCTTCTTCGCGTCGTCCTGGGCACCCCCGGTGTGGATGACCAACGAGAACTCGACCATCAACTGCAGCGTCAAGGGCTACCCGGGCGACGGTGGGTACTGGGAGGCGCTCGCGCTCTACTACTCCAAGTTCCTCACGGCGTACGAGGCCGAGGGCATCCCGATCTGGGCCATGACGACACAGAACGAGCCGACGACCCAGGCGGGAGCCACGTTGTTCTGGCAGAGCCTGCGGTTCGACTCGGCTACGGAGCGCGACTTCATCAAGTACGAGCTCGGCCCGACGTTGAAGAAGAACAACCCGGACGTCAAGATTATCATGATGGACGACCAGAAGACCATGCTCGGGACCTGGAACGCCGCCCTCCTGGACGCCGAGGCGGCTCAGTACGTGTCGGGCATCGGTGTGCACTGGTACCAGAACTTGGACCTGATCACGGACTACCTCGGCGCCTTCTCGCAGCTGACCGCGTTCCATGAGGCGTACCCGAACGTGTTCATCCTCGCGACCGAAGCGTGCGAGGGCTACCTCCCCGACATTATCGGCACCGGGTCCGGCGTGAAGCTGCTCAAGGGCATCGACATCATCTGGCAGCGCGCCGAAATCTACGCGCAGGACATCATCAACGACCTGGCCAACTACGCGACGGGTTGGATGGACTGGAACCTCGTGCTCAACTCGAGCGGCGGCCCGACGTGGGTGAACAACAACGTCGACTCGCCTATCCTCATCGACGAAAAGGGCGGCAGCGAGTTCTACAAGCAGCCCATGTACTACGCCATGGGCCACGTCGCCAAGTTCCTCCCCGTCGGCTCAGTGCGCGTTGACTTGTCGCTCACGGAGGACGCCGCGACGCAGCTGGCAGCGGTCGACAAGGTCGCGTTCGTCACGCCCGACAGCCAGGTCGTGCTCATCCTGTCCAACCGCGACGCGACCGACCACGTTGTGAGCGTCAGCCTCACGCAGCAGGGCGTGGGCGCCAAAGTCACGGCGCTGGCCAACTCGATCCAGACCGTCATCATCGGCGAGGCCAGGCGCGGCTCGTGCTAAACGCCGCGCACATTGTAGTCAGCGGCCGCTTGTTATCACGAATGGAGTGTAAGGGTATATGCGTGAAAGTGTTTGTTGGTCGCGTGGAAAGCTGAAGTGACCGACTCCCTTGACCGCGTTGAAGTCGATGGAATCAGATCGGAGTCCGTCTCAGACCCAAAATGCGCCGCTCGCTTGTCCACCGTGGCGGCGCGGGTCGCAGACCGTCTGCTCCGTTCACAGGCGTCTCTCGGTCACGACAGTGGCACGGACGTGGCCTGGCCTCTTCGGTCGCTTCGGTCGCGGCCTCTCTGCGTCTTGTGTCCCCGCCGTTCCTCGTTCCTACTCCGGTCGACAGGTTCCCTGGACGATGCGACTGCTCGAGTCCGTCGGTGTTCTCTGCGCGCTGGCGTCGACCGCTGCCGCAGCCGCTGGGTGCTCCTCGTGGTCAGCTCGCTACCAGCAGTTCATCGACGGCGTGTGCGTGTGCAATGCGTCGAGCTGCGACTCGGTCTCGCGCGACTACCTGGCGCTCACGGGCGAAGTGCTCGGCGTCTTCCGGACGTCACAGGCGGGCGACCGACTCGCGTACTCGACCGTGGCGCTGCGAAGCAGCGGCGACAGCGCGGCCGCCGACGCCGAGTTCGTCATCGACTCGGCCACGACGTACCAGGAAATCATCGGCTTCGGCGGCGCCTTCACGGACGCGGCGGGCATCAACGTGTACCGCATGGACGCGGACGTGCAGCAGCTCCTAGTGGACGCCTACTTCTCGGACGACGGACTCGCGTACACGCTCGGCCGCATCCCGATCGCGTCCACCGATTTCTCGACGCACGTCTACTCGTACAACGACGACTCCGTCGGCGACTTCGCCATGGACAGCTTCAGCATCGACGCCGACCGCGCTCCGCAATCCAACAAGCTGGCCTTTATCCATCGCGCGCTCGACGCCTCGGCGGCCGACGGGCGGAACGTGAAGCTGTTCGCGTCTTCCTGGGCGCCGCCGTTGTGGCTCACGACCAGCAACACGACCGTCAACTGCGCCATCAACGGCTCAGTCGGCGGCGAGTACTGGGAGGCGCTCGCGCTCTACTACTCCAAGTTCCTCGCGGCGTACGAGGCCGAGGGTGTCCCGATCTGGGCCTTGACGACACAGAACGAGCCGTACCAGCAGCCCTACTCGGTCCACGGATTCCAGAGTTTGCGCATGACGGCCGAGGACGAGCGCGACTTTATCAAGATGAACCTAGGGCCGATGCTCAAGGAGAACAACCCGACCGTCAAGATCATCATGATGGACGACCAGAAGGACCTGCTGCTCGACTGGAACGCGTCGCTCGTGGACGAGGACGCCAGGCAGTACGTCGCAGGCGTCGGCGTGCACTGGTACAAGAACGTGGACTTCATCTCGGAGGTGTTTGGCAACTTCGACGACCTTGCGAGCTTCCACACGCAGTACCCCGATGTGTTCATCCTCGCGACGGAGGCGTGCGAGGGGTCGATGCTCAAAGGCGTCGGCACGGGCGTCGGCACAGCGCTGCTCGAGTACAACGTGACGTGGAAGCGCGGCGAGAACTACGCGCGCGACATCATCAACGACCTGGCCAACTTTGCCGGCGGCTGGACGGACTGGAACCTGTTCCTCAACACGAGCGGCGGGCCCAACTGGGCGTTGAACGACGTCGACGCGCCGATCCTGGTCGACGAAGAGGGCGGCGGCGAGTTCTACAAGCAGCCCATGTACTACGTCATGGGCCACTTCTCCAAGTTCCTGCCTCCCGGGTCGCTCCAGGTCTCGCTCAACGTGAGTGCCAGCAACTCGTCAGCCGTCGAAAAGGTCGACCGCGTGGCTTTCCTGACGCCGAACGGGTCCATTGTCCTCGTCGTGTCCAACCGAGACACGGATGCCAAGCAGATCGCCGTGAGCTTCAAGCACCAAGGGAAGCAGGCGTCGCTCTCGATCCCCGGCAACGCCGTCTTGACCGTCTTGTTGGCGGAAGGAGGCGGCGGCGCGGGAGGTGCGGACGGAAGCGCCAGCGAGAGCAACACGGCCGTGTCTGGCCACCTTGATCCGTGGGTACTGCTTGCGCTGGCAGTCGTTGCAGCTCTCGCCAGATGAGGCGTCGTGTTCAGAGTCGAGCGGTGGATGAATGGTTGCGTCTATCGGTCTCGTTGCTCTCTATAAGCGCTATAGACGCGGGTCATTCACCACGTCGGTCAGGAGCCGAGCTGGCGTTCGCCATCGCGCAATGGCCATCGCATTCTTGGAGTCAGTGGCGGACGGGAGAACTTCTCCGATAAGTGACCAAGATGCGGAGACAGCGACTCCTCCCATCCGTATAGGGGCGCTCGCTCGTCGATAAGACGCTCACCATCATGGGAGGCGCTGTCGACAAGAGCGTTGAGGCGGTCGCCATGCTCGTGATCACCACGGTCAGGATGCAAATGTGATGCGCGCAAAGGACACACAGATGTACGTGTAGTCCGATCGAGGCAATTGTTGAATGGCGAAGCCCTCCACCAGCAGCAGGTGATGATGGATGCGGCGCCGTGATCGTGGCGGCACTTGGTGTTTGTATAGTCGCTCCCTCCGTCGACGGTCACACGGTCAACAATAAGTATAGTCATGCGCTTCAGCGCTCCGACTCAGAGCCCGAGGGCCATTCCCGAACTCGCCTCCTCCTCCACGCTCTCTCCTTCCGAGCCACCGCCATGCTCGCCTTCCTGACGACTGCCACCGCCGTGATCGCGTCGCTCGCGACGCCCACGACCGCGCACGCGCACCACGCGCACTCGCAGCAGCAGGTCGCGACCGCCGGCCGCGCGCTCGGCGCGCACTACCTGCTGCGCGGGCTGCAGGCGGACAACGCGACGAGCACGACCGACTACAGGTGCCCCGTGTGCGGCATGTCGACCATGGACATGGGCTACGAGGACCACAGCTACGTGGAGCTGGCCAACGGCCAGCGCGTGTACACGTGCGGCATGGACCCGACGACGCACGACGAATACTCGTTCGCCGTCACCGACACGGCCTACCTGGCCGCCAACGTGGCCGAGTTCGTCGCGAGCGCGTCCGAGTGCGACAGCTCGTGCGCCGAGTGCGCCGACGGCATCGCCGACCCCGTGTCGGGCGCCACCATCTCGGCCGACAGCTTCGAGTTCGTCTGCCTCGCGCGCGGCCAGAAGATCTACTTTGCGTCGGCCGAGACCAAGGCCGCGTACCTCGGCAACGTCACCTCGGAGGTGCGCTACCTCGTCGAGGAAGTCGTCTGCTCGAGCGCCACGTGCGCGGACGCGACCAAGATTACCACGCTCAGCGCGGCCGCCGCCAGTGCCGACCTGTCCTCGGCCACCGCCGCTGCTGGCAGCAGCGCCGGCAGCAGCGCCAGCGCCAGCGCCGGCTCGGTCGGTTCCAGCTCGGGCTCCAGCGGCGCCATGTCGGTCCACGGCTCGGCCGCCGTCACGGTCGTCATCGCCGGCGTCGCCGCCCTCGCGAACGCCCTCTCGTGCTAGACCGCCGCCCTCTCCACCGCCGTCGCGGCGCAGGCTAATTCACGAGTAAAGTTATGGTATGACTCGTGCAACGCTGTGCTTCCGATGCGCTCGCCCAAGGACGAGAGTACTGTACTGTAGATGGAGACAGACACCCCCTCGCCTATCTATCTCTTCGGCGTTATCAGATCCTTGTCGGCGGCGCTTCAACCGGATGAGTCCGCGCCTTCCTGCGTTGAAGTTGCGAGCGATCTGCTCGCCCGTGTCGCTCTCACCTCTGGCAAAGTCGCAAGTTGCAACCTCAAGCCGGCGAGAGGCGAGCGCGCAGCCCCCATCCTCGCACCGACAGACTGTCACCGCCTCACAAGTCGGTAAACAACCGGCACGCAGTGCTTCCGTGTCGACGCGCTGGCTGCTGCGAGCGCCTCGGTCATTTGTACTCCAGCGTTGTGCTTGCACCGCCTCGGAGGATGGATGGCGAGCCTGCTACAGTAGTCAGTCAGTGGTCTGTACCAGCTACCAGCTACTACAGCGTGCAGTATCTATCCCCCATCGCCTGACAGGAGCGCGAGCCGTGAGGACCCGCGGCCGGCGCTGCACGCCGCCGTGTCTTCGCCCATCGTGAGTAACGTGACAGCTTCCAGCCCTCTGCGTCCACTTAGTCAGTCTATGGACTGCGCGTACTTCAAAGTCTTGGCAATATTTGACGGAAACCTAAACGAAGCGCTCGTCCCGTAGCTCTTCGCCTAGGTACCCATTGTGTATCCGAGATTCTGCGACGCTCCTCCCAACGTGGGCATGCGGTTCATCAACTCCGATCGCCGAGTTCCACGCTCCGCGTCCAGTCCGAAGACCGCGAGCCGCGCCGGATACACCAGCGAAGCGCGGTGCGCGCTGCAAGGCTCACTTACCAAGCCGCTCTCTAGCTGCCAAGCCCCTCCGTCGCCTCCGGCCCAAGCGCAGCGCTCGAATGCTCTGGCCGTCCACGTTCGCGGCGTCCGCCGTGGCGCTGCTCATGGCGCCCGGCGCCTCGGCCGCGTGCTCCAACTGGTCCTCTCGCTACCAGACGACGCTCACGGGCGTGTGCGTCTGCAACGCGACGCAGTGCGACTCGGTCGGCAACGACTACACGAGCCTCAAGACCGGCCAGGTCGGCGTGTACTCGTCGTCCAAGGCGGGCGACCGCTTCGCGTACAAGGTGTTCAACGTCGACGCGACGGCCGCGAGCAGCCCGACATACTCGATCGACATCTCGAAGCAGTGGCAGACGGTCATCGGCTTCGGCGGCGCCTTCACGGACGCGGCCACCATCAACTTCAAGAAGCTCACGTCGACGCTGCAGGACCTCGTGCTCAAGCAGTACTTCTCCGACTCGGGCCTGCAATACAACCTCGGCCGCGTGCCCATCGCGTCCACCGACTTCTCCACGAGCATCTACTCGTACAACGACAACGCGGGCGACCTGGCCATGAGCAAGTTCTCGGTCAACGTGGACAAGACCTCGGGCAAGATGGCGCTCATCCAGCGCGCGCGCGCCATGTCCTCGCGCGACATCAAGCTGTTCGCGTCCGCGTGGGCGCCGCCGGCGTGGATGACGACCCAGAACACGACCATCAACTGCGCGGTCATCGGCACGCCGGGCACCGAGTACTGGAAGGCGCTCGCGCTCTACTACTCCAAGTTCTTCACGGCGTACGCGGCCGAGAAGATCAACTTCTGGGCCATGACGGTGCAGAACGAGCCGTCCAAGTCCATCCTGCAGACGTCGGCGTGGCAGTCGCTGCGTCTGACGGCGGAGGAGGAGCGCGACTTCATCAAGCTCGACCTCGGTCCTCGCATGGCCGCGGACCACCCGGGGCTCAAGATCATCGCCGGCGACGACCAGAAGTCGGGCATCCTGGACCGCCTCGCGCCCTTCCAGGACGCCGACGCGCTCAAGTACATCTCGGGCCTCGGCGTGCACTGGTACCGCGACCTGGACTTCGCGCTGCTCGACGCCGGCGGCGACTTCGACAAGCTCGAGTCGTTCTACGCCAAGTACCCGGACGTCTTCATCCTTGGCACCGAGGCGTGCGAGGGCTACCTGCCCAGCTACCTCGGCACGGGCACCGGCGTGTCGCTCACAGACGCCGATAAGAGCTGGTACCGCGCGGAGAACTACGCGCGCGACATCATCGAGGACATGAACGCGTACGCGGCGGGCTGGACGGACTGGAACTTGTTCCTGGACACGGCCGGCGGCCCCAACTGGGCCGGGAACTTCGTGGACGCGCCGATCCTCGTGGACGAGGTGAGCGGCACCGAGTTCTACAAGCAGCCCATGTTCTACGCCATGGGCCACCTGTCCAAGTTCGTGCCGGCCGGCTCGCGCCGCATCGAGTTCCCCAAGACCACGACGCTGAACAAGTTCCACCGTACGGCCTTCGTCACGCCGAGCAACCAGGTCGTGCTGCTCTTCCTCAACCGCGACAGCGCGGCCGTGACGGTCAGCGTCAAGCAGACGGACAGCAAGACCTTCACGCTCACGCTCGCCGCGCGCTCCATCAGCACGGTCATCCTGCCCGCCTCGAGCGCCACCAAGGTGCTCTCCAGCTAGGCGCGGACGCGGCAGTCAGGCGGTAGGAGCGAGTGGCGAACTGGCCGCCTCAGCAATGGACGTGCGTTTGTATTGACCGTGGTGGCCGAGTGCAGTCATCAAAGGCGCCGCGGAGGATTACCCGCGTGCGCCGACCGACTGCGCGCTTGTAACCTCAGCGGTGACGTCTCCGCCTACTGTGCCGGCCCATGCTGGTCGCGTGATAACCCCGTCCGCGCCTCGGATCTGGCGCCGCGACCGTGGCACTCTGAACCCGGCCGGTCACCTCGATGCAGTCATGATGCCAGCCGAGTGGCGCTCGCCTTGGCGCAGTCTGTGTCCTACGCACATGAAGCCATCGTTGGTAAAGTGTCGACGGTCATTGGGTCCGTGGCTGGCATTAGACCCGTCGTGGGCAGCGAAGGATGCGGCGCATGGCCCAGTTCATGCTGGACCAACAGTTAGTCATTGTAACTCATCCAAATGCTGTCGCGCATCAACGCTTGACCATCCACAAGCGGTGGACCACCACACGCATGCATCCTCTGCCCGTCGTCCTTCATTCTCTCCGTCGCGACAGCCAATCCGCCGCGCGGCTCGCTGTTCGTGGCCGCAGAGGAGAGGAGCCGCTTGACGCACAGCCATAGAGCGTGCTGCCGAGATTCCCCGACACTCTGAAGCGAACTTTGGCGTCCAGAAGGAGCCGCGCGACCTTCCCGCGCCGCAGATTCTCCCACTCAAGCGACGCATCCCCGCCGGCACCGCGGCGACTGTCAGTGACGCTCCAGCACTCTGCGATCCGCCACGACCGACGCAGACGGACGGACGGACGGACGCCTTTAGTATCTTGGAGAGAGCCATGAGTGAGCGCGACACGCTGCTGGGCGGCAGCGCGCGCGGCGAGTCGTACTTCCGGCGGCTGCTGTCCATCCCGCCGGCCATCCTGCCGGTGGCGCTGCTGTCCTTCGGCGGTCCGCCCGCGCACCTCGCGCTCGCGCACGACCACTTTGTCTGTGCGTCTCAATAGCGCTAACATAGCTAGGACGGAGCGAGTTCCTGCGTCTCACGACCGTTGTTGCCCCGACCGACGCACGCGCATGGCCGACAGACAAGAAGAAGTGGATCACGGACGCGCGCTTCCTCGAGGTGCTTTCCATCGCGTCGGCGCTGCCCGGGCCGTCGTCCACGCAGGTGCGGCCGCTCCATGCTCCTCCGTCCCCTGTCCGTCTGCGCAGGCATTGACGCCGTCTCCGGTCCGCAGACCATCGCGTCCATGGGGCTGTTCCGCGCCGGCCCGCTCGGCGGGTTTGTCGCGCTCGTCTTCTGGATGCTGCCGGCCTGGCTCGTCATGACGGCGGCCGGCATCGGCGCCAAGGCCTACCTTCACGGTGCGTCGCGAGTCGCTCAGTCGATGACTCGACCTTGACTGACCAACGCTGGGGGAATGACCGGCATGCAGACGGCCTGCCGGAGTGGATGGCCGGCCTCGCACCCGCCGCCGTGTCGCTCGTGGTCATCGCGGCCGTGCGGCTGTGGCAGAAGGCGTGCGGCGGCGACACGGCGCGGCAGCTCGTGGCCGCGGCGTCCGCGTGCGTCATCCTGGCCACGCAAGGCCTCTCGTCGCTCGTGTTCCCCGCCACCATGGCGGCCGGCGGCCTGGCCATCCTCGCGGCGAACGCCTTGGGTTGGACGCGGGTCGAGGTGCCCGCCGGCCCGGTCGCACTCGAGCGCGGCCGGCCCAGCCACATGGAGGAGAACATCGGCATCTCGCCGGTCGTCGGCGCGCTCGTCGTCGCCGCCTGGCTCGGCGTGCTCGTGCTGCTGGCCGTGTACCAGCCGCAGAGCGGCGAGCACTCGCCGCTCTCGCTCTTCTACACCTTCTACTGGATCGGGTCCATCATCTTCGGCGGCGGCCAGGTCATGCTGCCCATGCTGCTCAGCGCCGTGGTGCTCCAGGGCTGGGTCTCCAAGGAGGAGTTCCTCTTCGGCCTCGCGCTCGTGCAGTCGCTACCCGGGCCGCTGTTCAACATCTCGGCCTACCTCGGCGCGCTGCTCTACGGCGTCCCAGGCGCGCTGCTCGCCTCCGCCGGGCTCTTCGGCCCCGGCGTCGTGCTCTGCTTCGGGCTGCTGCCGCTCTGGGAGCGCGTGCGCGACAACCGGCACCTGCAGGTGGCGCTCGCGGGCGTCAACGCGTCCGCCACGGGGCTCATCGTCGCCTCCTTCTTCCTGCTCTGGGACAAGGCCGTGCACTCGAACGCCAGTGCTGCCGTCGGACTCGCCACCGGGCTCATGGCCGGCGTCTTCCGCGTGCCCACGCCCGTGGCCATCCTCTCGGGCGCGCTGCTCGGCTTCCTGCTCACGCCGTCCGTCCTCGACCTCGGCCAGCAGGACTTCTGCGCCGCCCCGTGAGCGAGCGCCTCCAGCGGATAAATGCACGGCGTTTGGTCGCAATCGGATCGCTCTGGTGTTGGTTTCTTGCGGTGCGACGACGAGGGAGGAGACATGGCGCCGCCACCCACGAGGCCGCCACTTGCGACCGTATCGGCGCGAGTCGCTCCACTTCCCCGGCGCCAACTGACTGCCGACTATCCGCTCTGCCAAGTGGCGAACCCATGCACCCACATGGTGGCGCTCCCGTCTCTGCAGAGCCTGGTCTCAGTATGTGTCCTCAGTATGGACACCGAGGCGGCCGGCGTCTTCCTTTGACACTCCGGCCACCGCCACAGACACCCGCAAATCCACTTCCTTCCCGGTGCGCAGCTGGCGTCCGCTCTCTTTCGGCCACTTCGTCGCGAGTCGCCTTGGCGTCCGTCCTTGGACGCTGCTCACTCTTCAACCTCCCGTGGACTGCCCGAAGCTCCGTATGAAGCTCTCGTCACTACTCACGCCTGTGCTGCTCGGCGCCTGTGCGCACGGCTGTCGCGTGGCCACCTCCGGCACTGACAGAAGCGTCAAGAGCAGCGGCGCCTCAGTCTCCTCCTCCTCCTCCTCCATCACCACCAAGAGCAGCAGTGACGGGTGGTGGAAGCCGACGCCGGGCACGTCGTACGAGATCCAGCTCGCGGGCGCGCTCAACCTAACGTACGACGTGGACATGTACGACATCGACCTGTTCGACACGCCGCCGGCCACCATCGCGTCTCTGCAGCAGCGCGGCGTCAAGGTCGTGTGCTACTTCAGCGCGGGGACGTACGAGAACTGGCGGCCCGACAAGGACAAGTACACCAGCGCCATGATCGGAAGCGCGCTGCCCGAGTGGGAGGGCGAGTACTGGGTCGACACGGCCAACGAGGACCTGCGCGCCATCCTCAAGACGCGCATGGAGCTCGCCAAGAGCAAGGGCTGCGACGGCGTGGACCCCGACAACGTGGACGGCGCGTTTAACGACCCGGGCTTCGCCCTAACGGCCGACACGCAGCTCGACTTCAACCGGTTTCTGGCCGAGACGGCGCACGCGCTAAGCCTGACGGTCGGACTCAAGAACGACCTGGACCAAGTCGCGGATCTCGTGGACGTGTTCGACTTCGCCGTCAACGAACAGTGCGTCGCGAACGACGAGTGCGACATGCTCACGCCCTTCATCGAGGCCAATAAGCCCGTGTTCGGCATCGAGTACGACGGCGACAAGGCCTCCATCTGCAAGCAGGCCAACGCGCTCGACTTTGACACGCTCTACAAGTCGTGGGACCTGCGCGGAGACCGCTACAGCTGCAGATGACTCGCGTCGGGCGACGCGTCCGGCTCCTCGGCTTGCTCGTGGGCGTCGGACGCGTCGTCGAGCAGTGGCAGCAGTGGCGGCGGTAGCAAAGGCAGCAGCAACAGCAGTCGACCGGCTGCAGCTTCCGGTCTCTTCCTGCTCTCCCTGCTCTCGCTGTGTATTGCTTTGTGGTTGTGACGTCAAATGCCAGTGGAGATCGTTGGTCTGATGTACGAACACTCATGTTTCGAGATAATGCACAATGTACGCGGACGTCTGTCTCGGAGGCTTGTCGTTCACAGTGTTCACCGAGAGAAAGCTAGCACGAGCGTCACGACAGGCAGTAGACCGACGATAGAGATCTTTGCGGTGGTTGCAGACGACTTGTGCTTCGGCTTGGCGCTCGGTCCGGAGGATGACGCGCCCTCGGACCCTGCGATGGAGCTGAGGTCCACCGTGCCTGCACTCTCGTACTTGCCTGTGCCGTCGTCGTCCCCCACCAGTACCTCGGCGTCCTCCTGCTTGCCCTGCGTCGTGTTCTTCCTGTTGTTGCTGCTTGAGGCGCTGCTGCCGCTCCCACTTGAGCTGTAGGCGTTCGTGGGCACTGCCGGGCACTGAAAGCGGCCTTGGACAGGGCAGGACTCGGTCTTCTGGCTGTCGCCAGCCCACGTGTAGCTGCTGAGCACGGGCGAGCCCTTCGGGCACTCGGACGGTTGGGAGCGGTCCTTGGGCACCTCGAACGTCGCCAGCGTCGGCTCGTCCTTGGACTCGTAGGACGCGTACGCCTTGGCGAGAAAGTCAAAGTTGGGGAAGCGCTTGAACGTGCAGTTGTTGCCGCTGCCCGGCACCTCATCGCAGTCCTCGGGCGTGAGGTACCCGAGCCCGTAGTTCTGCGCGCCGAACGTGGTGAACGGGTACGGAGACGTGGTCTCCGAGTTGGCCATCTCGGTCGAGTACTCGAACGCGAAGCCGCCGCCGAAGTAGTCGCTGTAGTCGCGGTCGTTCATCCACTTGGCGTCGTGGAACGTGCGCTGCGCCTGGAACCCGTCGACCGTGGGGAACGAGGGTGCCAGGCAGCCGTACTCAGTCAGCAGAGCGGGCACCGAGTACTTGTACGACTCGAAGCTGTCGCGCAGCAGGTTGAAGCCCGCGGCCTTAGCCGAGTCGTCGATGTCGTCGCAGTGGACGTACACGTTGATGCCGTACCACTCGACGCTCTCGAGCTCGTCCGCCTCGTCCGTGCGGCAGTTGTAGTACAGCGCGTTCTCGTCGCGGTCCGTGTCGGCCATGACGACGCCCACGGGGATCTGCCGCATGCCCGCGCACGACTGGATGTAGGCGCGCATGTCTCGGATGAACTTCTTCTGGCACGCCGCGTTCCACGTCCACGGGTTGCCGCCCGTGCGGTGGTTGATTTCGTTGCCGCCGGAGAAGCCGATCACGTTGTCGAACTGCGCGAACTGCTGGATGATCTTCTCGCCGCGGGCCTTGTACGACGCGGGGTAGCAGTCAGGCGCCGCGTCCGCCGTGATCTCGCAGCCCTCGCAGCTCGAGCCCAGGTCCACCATGACGTAGATGCCCTCGGCCTGTAGCGCGCACATGAAGGCCGAGTGGTCGACGGCTGGGTCGACGGCGTACAGCCGGATGGCGTTGGCGCTCAGCGCCACAAACTCGGGCACGTCGCGTTCCCACACATGGCGGTACTCCTCAGTGAACAAGTCGAGGTTGTTGGCGTCCAGCGGGCCAGTGTTCGGCCGCGGGTAGTAGTTGACGCCTCGCATGGGGAAGTAGTCGCCTGTGACCGAGTCGAAGAAGCGGAAGCCTTTGATCACCAGAGGGTTCGTCCCCTTGCCTGCAGACGCGCTAGACCCGGCGTGTGAGCCCGAACCGGATCCGGTCGGCGATGAGGTCGCCGGAGTCGGCGATGGAGTCGAAGTAGCCGAAGGCGTCGGAGTCGGCGTCGACGTCTTAGCAGCTGAAGGTGTCGGAGTCGGCGTCGTGATTGTTACGGTCGGCTCCTCTTGCGAGCCGTCGAAAGACCTAGAGTCCGGAGAAGCTGCTGGCGCTGTGAGCTCCGGGTCGACAGTGGCAGCGGCGATGAACGCGTTGGGTACGGGAAGAACTGAAGGGGTGTAGCTGATCGAGATCGCGTCGTCGATCGCTGGGGCGGAGGTGAAGTCGTCGACGGTCTCCGTGTGTCCAGCCGCACTGAGAGCGGCAATGGACACTCCAGTCGCGAGAAGCGAGGCGACGAGGAGCTTCATGGCTTGGTAGGCTGGGTCGGGGGTTGGAGGTAGGCGGGTGGAGCCCGCTCTGCTGATTTCAAAGTGATCAGCCGCTCGGGAGCACCAGGATGCATCCCGACACTCCGCTAAGATGAGAGCGAGCGGCGTCAGTTTCCGCGCCCATGCGCTCGTTCTCGGTATGCGATGAAGGTCTCTCGGTGTCTGCGTTGGACGCTCGCATGAAGCGCCTAAATGACCAGCGTACTCGCTTGCCGTTCAGTCTTCGCGCGATGTGGGATATGCTCGCCAATTAGTCCGTCTGTTATGCGACGGGGGAGGTGTCGAGTGGCAGTGACAGGCTTCATTGAGAGAGCGCGCGCCATGGAACGGGTCGTTTTCGATGGGAGTCGCCAGCTGGACGGCATCCTTGAGTGCGATGGCGCGCGCACAGCCGACGACGCTGGTACGAGCGCGTTCCCCGAACTGTGTGGAGCGCGAGAATAGATTATCCCTTCATGACGCCAGAAGTTTCGCGCGTCATGGAGGGAAAATCTATTCTCGCGCAGGCCTCGCTCAAACATCCAAGCGGAACGTCCGGAACAGTCAACTCGTGATCTCTTCACTGGCACTGTCAGCGCGATAAAAGTCGGCAGCCACCACAACGCAGATGCTGCAGTTAGAGACGCC
Organism: Phytopythium oedochilum; assembly: GCA_023338025.1. Taxonomy (NCBI): domain Eukaryota; phylum Oomycota; class Peronosporomycetes; order Pythiales; family Pythiaceae; genus Phytopythium; species Phytopythium oedochilum. The sequence goes on from JAADXX010000070.1 coordinate 51,344, forward strand.
TAGAGAGCGAACTCAGTCCTTGTCAACGGTGGCGCTTTAGTTGACTGATCGTGGGTTGACTCCTGCTTTTCTGCGGCTCAGCTTGTAGTTCCATCGGTATCCGCTGTGTATGCCGAGCGGCACTGCCGCCGCCATCGGATCAATTACCATCATTCTTGATTTAGTTGCCTTTTGTGTGGTGTACATTAAACAAGGCCGTCCGACGCCTCTTCAACGTCGCGTCCCTATGGCAACGACTTGGCCACGCTCGGTGCGTCCACCGCGCTCAGGGGCCGCTATGGAGGCCGCTATGGAGACCGCAACAGCGCCAGGGACTCGGTACGGCAGCGGCGCGAGCCTGGAGGACCGCGTGGGGCTCCTGACGGAGCGGCTGCTGGCGATGGAGCAGGTCCGGGCGTGGAAGCGCGCGCTGCAGATCGAGGTGTCCAAGCCCGAGTACGCAGCCAGCGACCTGCAGTGCGGCGGCAACATGGCGACCATGGAGCACCCGCTGCTGTATTGCCTGGCGGACAAGATGGGCATCGTCGCGTCCATCAAGCGCGCCGTGATCGACCTGCACTGCTCGGCCAAGCAGGCGTCCGTGGCGGCGTCCGCGTCGGCGTCGACTTCGAGGCACAGCCTTCCGTCGCACGCAGGCAGAGCCGTGATGCTGCCGGCGATGCCCGACGCCTCCGAGCGGGTCGACGGACTCGACTGTGTGCTCGCCGCGAGAGCGAGCTGGGAGGCCATCACACGGGACGAGATGCTCAAGCTGGCGGCGGAGCTCAAGAAGCCGCTGGTGGCCGCCAAACCGGCCGAGAGCGCGCCGGCCCCACCCCAGCGGGAGCCGGAGCTACTCACGGAGGAGGGCGAGCAGTGCGAGGCGACGGCTGTGGACTGTGAGGGCGTACAGCAGGCTAGCAAGCGCCAGAAGCTGGGCGTCAGCCGTTTCCTCTACGACGGGTGCGGTCCACAAGTAGATGCGTTCGTCATTCGGCATCGGGCACTGACCGCTTGCACAGCAACGACCTGCTTCACGCGCTGCAGGCCATCAAGCCAGCGAACCGAGCCGTGGACGAGGCCAACTGGGGTGCGTCTGCGTGAATCCTCTGGCCGCAGCCGGACCAACTAACCCAGCCGAGCTCCAGGCTCCATCCAGCTCAAGCTGAGCGCGTCGCCGCCCTCGTTCGCCGAGCTGGCGCCGGAGATCGGCCAGATCGGCCTGGACGAGCTCTTCCCGGCCGAGCGACCGCTGTTCGCGGGCGAGAAGAACCGCGTGGGCGAGCTCGTGCTGTCGCACCACAGCCTGACGATGGCGCGGCAGTTCGCCAAGACGGGGTGCCCCACGCACCTGCGCGCGCAAGTGAGTTCTCGACTGGAGCTTGGCGCCGCTCTTCGTTTCGCCTTACGCCTCTCCTGCCGCCCTAGCTGTGGAGCCAGAGCCTGTCGGTCAGCGTGACGGCCAAGGACCGCGGGTACTTCCAGGCGCTCCAGGAGCAAGCCGACCAGTGGAGCTACCTCACCGACGACATGTACCTGCTGGACCTCCAGCGCACCATCGACAGCTCCGACTTCTTTGTGTTCGAGGACAACCTCAAGAGCGCCGTCCTCGCCTTCACGCGCGACGCCCACGTCAAGGACGCCGCCCCGCGCATCAACGGCGCCGTTCTGGACGCGTCAGCCGCCCCCAGCGACTCGGTCCCGCCCAACGGAGTGCTGCCGTTCAGCGGCCTCGTCATGTATCTGGCGCCGCTGGCGTACCTCACGACCGACGCGGCCGAGATGTACTTCATCTTCCGCGAGATGTACGTACGCTACTGGAGCCGACTGAACTACATCAGCTGCGAGCAGGGCTCCGTCTTGAGTCTGTGCAAGCTCTTCGAGGACCTCGTCGCGCGGTCGACGCCCGCCGCAGTCTTCCACCTCGTCAACGCCGGCATCTCGCCGCTCGAGATCGCCTTCCCGTGGATCCAGACCGCCTTCTCCGGCGTACTCGAGATCCATCAGGTGCTGCAGCTCTGGGACCGCGTCGTCGGCTTCGACTCGCCCGAAATCATCGCGTACGCTGCAGCCGCGCTCTTCCACTTCCGCGCCGACGAGCTGCAGCGCGTGGCGACCCGCGAGGCCGCCGACGAGCTCTTTGCCGAGCTCCAGGAGATCCAAGTCGTGCCGCTTCTCCAGAGCTACCTCTTCCCCAACGCCGCGGATGCGCGCGTTGCACCAGGCTCCTAGTCGTACGCGGACATGAAGGCGCGGTCGAGCCGCCGGATCATGCGTAAAATGCTCGCCTTGAACAGGTCGTAGCTCAGATACCGCGGCAAATACAGCGTTCGGGACTTGTGGCACATGAAGGGCAGCTTTCCACCGCCATTCCCCGAGGCAGCACACTCAGGCCGCTGCTTTGCATCACCCACGACGACCCGGACGCGCTTCCGAGTGCTGCTGCAGTCAGCTTGCTGGTTGCCCTCGTCCTCCATCTTAGGGAAGAACAGCGCGTTCGCTGCCGGCAGCGTCTGCGTCATCCGCAGCAGCAGCAGTTGCTGCTCCTCCGCCACCAACTCGGTCGACAGGCGCGCGAACCACTTCGCGGCCTCGTTGGCGCCATCACTAGCGCCAACCGCGTCTGATAGTGTAGCCTTGTCGGTAGCAACGGCGCCGTCTGCGTCTTCGACAACCCACTCAACGGCGGAGTCCCAGTCGATCGCGCACGCGTTCAGCGTGATCTCGGACTCGGAGTTCTGCAGCACACGGAACTCGTCGGCGTGCATCAGCGGCAGCACCGAGGGCAGCACCGCCTGGAACCCAAGGCGGAAGGACCGCCCGAGCGTCGCCCAGCAGCTATCCTGGCGCTTCTCACTGGCGTGGTCGCTACTGTACAAGCCGTCCTCCTCGGTCGCGAACACGCCGTCCAAAAACCACGGCGAAAAGTTGAAAATGTTGCTGCTCGGGATCGAGAACAGCACCAGGTGCGCCATTAGCTCGCCAAGCACATAAAAATCCACGAGTAGCGCGCGAATGTCGTCTTCCGATGCGTCGCTCAGCGACAGAACCGAGGCGCCAGACGCAGCAACGTCGCCTTCATGGTTCCCGCGAAGCAGCACGCCCTGTTCCTGCCGGAGCAAGTCCGCTGCCAGGCGGATGAGCACCAGCTTGACTGATGTCCCTTCATACTTGAGCGTGGTTCCCCTACTCGAGGTCATGGCGAACACGAATGGGAACCGGAAGTCGACTGGCTCCAACCGCGTCGCGATATGAACAAACTGGCGCCAGAACGAAGCCTTCTCCGCACTGGAAAACGTCAACTGCAGCTTCTTCGCTGGGCCAGCGCTGACTTGCGGACGCCTCAAACTCGGAATCACGTACTCGCGAATGAACTCGAGCTTGTTGTCGAGCCGTAGCATATACCGGGTCGACAGGAAGATGCCGTCCACGCGCTCAATGCGGTCGAGGTCGACATTACACCAGTCGTTCAGCATGTCGAAGCACGTCGGATCTAGCACGGCACGGCGCTGCCACTGCCTCACGAGTCCCTGGTGCTGGTGCCGCGGGAGCATCCGATGCAGTCTCGACAAGTGCTTGGTGAGCTTGTAGTGCATGAACTCCTGCATGCACGCCGCATCAGCCGTGAACAGCATTGGAATGACACCCGCGCTGTCTTTGGCCATAATGTTAACGCCGAATTCCAGCAGACGGCGAACGCACGCCGTGTGGTTCTTCGCGGCCGCGATGTGCAACGGAGTCAGGCCTTCATGAGCTGCCGCATCCAGGTTCACTTCGCCAGTGTTGCCAAGATGGGCGAGGACCTCGTGGTTCCCAGCTGCCGCCGCAAAATGCGCGACTGTCCACCCGTGGACGGTCTTCTTGCCCAAGCAAAGACCGAAGACATCGACGTCTAGGATGACGTCCAGGCTCTGCTTGAAGCACTCCGCGACTGCGCTCGGTGTGATTCCTCCGACACCTACTGATCGAGGCGTTGATCGACACAGGATCATCAACGGGGAGAGACCCTCTTCCGATTTTTCGTGCAGCATCGACGACTGGAATGCCAGCATTCGACGCAGAATCTTCGGCGTCGACCTGTTCACAGCCATGCACGCGTAGTGGATTGGATGGTTGGACTTGGCGTCGGAGCCTAGAAGCAACGCTTCGTTCATCTGGACACTGGACATGCACAGGTGGTTGAGCAGAGGTGACCGCAGCATCAGATGGAACGGCGTCACTCCGTTCAGGTCCGCCTGCTTGATCTGCTCATGCGTATGCTGCAGGAGCAGCTCGCAACAAGACGCTGACTCTCCTAGCGCAGCGTGGTGGAGGGCGTTCTGCTTGAGCGTGTCCTTCGCGAGAACACCCCCGGGGATGTCCTTGATGATCGACTTGTCAAGCAACTTGGCAACGCATTCAGTGAGTCCATGGCGAGCTGCCTTCATCAGCAGGTTCATGCGGTTCTGATCGCACTGTTGCCACTCTCCACGACCATTTTTCCGCGCCAGCTCAACGTCGTTGATCAGCATCAAGAGCTGGTTTGAGTTGAAGCTCTCGCAGCACTGGAACATCCAGTCGACCATGTGCAACCGCGCCTCCGCTCGGCGCAACAAGTAGCCGCGTTGGTCGCACTTGGAGCACCTGAACTTGTCGACTTCGAACTTATCGCCAGCCTTCGTCAACGCGCCAACGCAATCCGCGTGCTGCCACAGCCTGCAGTCGTCGCTGGTGCACTGCACCCATCGTCCTCGATACTCGTTCACTGCAGTCGCTCCGCACGAGCAACGAATCTTCCCAACAATATTCGCGGCCGCAATGTCTTCAGGACGCTGTCTCCCCGCCTCTTCTGCTTCTAAAATCGACAGAGCACCGCCCGCGATACCAGAACCGTCGTCATACCGTCCAGAGCTTTTGCGTGAAGTTCTGCGACTGTGGTTGTTATTTTGTCTGTGCTCGTGGCTGCGGTCATGGCCGTGCACTTGCAGATGCTGGACTTGGCTTTCGGCAGTATCCTTGTCGCTGATGTCAATCTCCAAAATCGTCACGTCAACGTCCTTCTCACCACTCGGCGACTTTGCGTGAGACTGCCGCAGACGCTTGCGACTCTTGCGCTTATCACCGACGCGCTCACTGTGACTGCTGCTGTTGCTGTCGCTCGTTTTCTCGGCGGTAGGGGTGGTCTTGGACAACGAGACGGTGGCCGGTCCAAGCGACAGATCTGGCAAGTCCTCGTCCTCATCCTCGTCATCGACGTGCGACCGAGCTAGCCGCTTCCGCAGCCTACTGCGATCTTGTATCTGGGAAGATGAGTTGGCAGCAGGCTCCGAGCGAGGGGCTGCCGACTCCTCGATGCGGGTGTTGCTTTGTCCGGTACGAGCCTGCGCACCCCTTTGCCGATCACTGGGGTTATTAAACCCTGGCCGCGAACTCACCGCGCTGGAGCGGCTCTCACGAGCGATAGCAGGTTCGGGATACGGTTCGCGCTGCCACGAACGAGATGATACAGGCTGAGTTGCTGGATCCTGCCGCACTGCCGCAGGCCGCTGCATCGGCGTCCGCTGCCCTAATTGCGCTTGTGGAGCGTGTGCTGCATGTTGCCGTTGCTGAGGCAGTGCAGTTCTCGGAACATGGAACTGCAGCTGGGCACCCACTTGCTGCGCACCATGCTGGTACACTTGGCGCTGACGCTGTTTCTGTAAGTACTGCTGATGTAGTAGCTGCTGTTGCTGCTGCCCCTGCTGGTGCTGCAGCTCTTGATAGAGGAGTCGGCTGGGTTCAAACGCGCTCGACTGCTGCGCTGAAAGCCCTCGAGGCACGTGCACCGAGCTACCCACGTGGGGAGGGAGCTGTGCCGCGGCCGCCCGAGCCGCTCCGTCTCCTGGTCCCAAAAGCGTTCGCTGCTGTGTCGCCGCCGCCCCCGCCGGAGGTATTCGGTAGGCCGTGGTCTGCTGCGCGCTGGCGGCGTCGCTCACGACGGGCTTGACGTCCGCCGTGTGCTGCTGCCGCTGCTCTCTGCGCCGCCGCAGCGCGCGGTAGAAGCCCTGGAACTCTGCGTGGAAGAGCCACAGCTCGACCTCTGTCTGGTGCGTGACGAGCGCCTCGGGGGACACGCGGTTGCGCAGCGCCCACGAGTTGATGCTGTTGACGTAGAACTCCTGCAGCAGGTGCGGGTGCGTGGCGTGCACGACCTCGGCGGGCAGCCACGTGGTCATGCCGTTGCGCCAGCGCACGAAGGCGATCTCCCACTGCGCGTGCGCGCGGCAGACGGCGAGGTCGAGCACGCGCAGCATGGCGCCGGGCGCGGCCACGGGCATGGCCAGCAGGCGCACGTCCCTGCCCGAGAGCCGCATGCGCACCGAGTGCGTGTACAGGTCCCCGTCCGTGGACATGACGATGAAGCGCCGTTCGAGCGAGAAGCGCGCGTACCAGCCGCGCCGCGCGCCGTCCGCGTGCACGAGCAGCAGCCGCCGGAAGTCGCCCGGCAGCAGCGACCGGAAGCGCAGGTCGCCCGCGCGCGGCAGCACCACGGACAGCCGCCGGTCGCGCGGCTGCGGCAGCGGCGGGTACTGCTTCGACCGCATGTGCTGCGCCGCCATCGCCGTCGGCCGGTAGTGTCGTCCAGCGAGCGTTTGAATGGAAAAGCGGTCTGGGTGGGGAAAGCGTCACTGTTTCGGTTTAGTGTCTAACATAATCCCGCTTTAGTGACTGCTATCCATCCCCCTCCCCTCGTTGTTTTCCCTCGATCTCACGTGGGACCCACAGCACGAGAGGACCGCGTTGTCCAGGCAGGAAGCAGGGGAGGGAGGGGGATGCCGCTCGCGCCGCCGCCCGCGGCTGGCGACCCGCCGCGCGTGATGCTGCGCCGACACACTACGGGCGCGGTGACGCTGGGCGACACTGGGGACGTGGCGATCGAGACGGACGACGTGGACGTGGATCTGATCCACCGCGACACGTTCCGGCAGGTGGTGCGGCACTCGAGCGTGCTGCTGGCCGGCGGCGTGGCGGGCAGCGTGGGCAAGACGGTCACGGCGCCGCTGAGCCGGCTCACGATCCTTTTCCAGGTGCACAGCATGGTGTCGACGCGGCACACGGACCGGTACTCGTCCAGTGTGGTCGGCGCGTTCCACAAGGTGCTCAAGAACGAGGGCGTGCTCGCGCTGTGGAAGGGCAACGGCGCGAGCGTGCTGCACCGCTTCCCGTACTCGGCCGTCAACTTCTTCACGTACGAGATGGTCAAGGCCGGCATCGTGGCGCAGAACCACGCGCTGCTGGCCGACAGCTCGCCGCTGACGCAGTTCGCCTCGGGCGCCGTCGCCGGCGGCGTGGCCACGGTCGCGTGCTACCCGATTGACCTCATCCGCACGCGGCTGGCCACGCAGCTCAGCTCGGACGTGCGCTACCACGGCATCCGCCACGCCGCGCAGCGCATCCACGCCGAGGAGGGCCTGCGCGGGCTCTACCGCGGCCTCGTCGCCACGCTCATGGTCACGGTGCCCAACCTCGCCATCAACTTTACGCTCTACGACGCGCTCAAGGTGCGCATGCGCGCCTTCCGGCGCCGCCAGCGGCTCGACGCGGCCGCCAGCGACGGCTCGGCCGCGCTCGTGGACGGCGACGACTGGTTTGAGGCCGACGAGCCCGTCGGCGTCGTCGACACGCTCATCTGCGGCGGCGGCGCCGGCATCGCGTCGTCGCTCGTGACCTTCCCGGTCGACCTCGTGCGCCGCCGCCTGCAGATCTCGGCCATCCATTCGCAGACGTCGGGCATCCCGCCCACGCCCTCGGGCATCGCGCGCGAGCTGTACCGCACGCAGGGCGTGCGCGGCTTCTACCGCGGGCTCACGCCCGAGCTCATGAAGGTCGTGCCCATGGTCGGCATCACCTTCGGCATGTTTGATCGTTTAAAGGAGCTCATGCTCGTCGACTGACCGACCGACCGCGCCGACCGCAGCCCAAGCATCAATACAGCGACGCGCGCTTTGTGCAGGTCCATTGTGCGCTCGTCATTGGTTTAGACGCCTAGTCTGCAGTGCAGACTCGGCGCTCGGTGAGGTCTCATGCAGGCACTGCCAGGCAGGCAGACGGGAGCGCCGCGCGACCGCACGACGTGCGACGCGGAGGGCGAGACACGGAGCACAGAGCAGGCAATGGGTTCGCTCCCCCCCCCCACCCGAGTGTATTGGCGAGTTATATGTAGTGTACAGCGCGTCCTTCTTCCCTCGGAAGGAGCCGCGGCGGGCCGCACGCATGCACGCAAGAGAGACGAGAGAGAACGGGGCGACCATCTAATTTTCAACGCCCAGCCAGAGAAACTACCGGTCTCGAGGTCGTCGCGTCGGCGTCCGTGTCGGCGTCCGTGTCGGCGTCCATGTCGGCGTCTTCTGGCGTCCTCTGGCGTCTTGCATGCGTCCGTAGGCGTCCGTAGGCGTCTCCCCCTAGAGCCCCTCGAAACCCGCGATGCAGCCGGGCGGCTGGTCAATAGTTTAAAGCAGCGGCGGCTAGATGGACACGGACGAGATCTTGGTGGGCCGCGCGGGCCCCCACTCGTTGTCGAGCTGCGTCCAGACGCCCTCGGGCGGCGGCATGGGCGCCTCGAGGTCCCACGGCACGGCGTTCACGTCCTCCGAGTGCTTGAAGGTTAATAACACGGGCGTCCCGTCGCTCTTGTCGAGCAGCGCGTTGATCTGGCGCAGCACCTGGCCGCGCGACTTGTTAACCACGAGCCGGTGGTTGACGGCGTAGAGCGTGTCGCCGACGCGCAGGCCGCCGCTGGCCTCGGCCGCGCCCCTCTGGCCGCTCCAGCCGTCCGGCGCGGGCCCCTGGTCGCGGTCGCGCGCCACGAGCCGCTTGCCGTCCAGCCGGTAAAAGTCCGTGACGACCACCTCGGCGTTCTGCATGAGCCGGCTGCCGCGCGTCTTGGCCACGACGCCCATGCGCCGGAAGAGGTCCTGCCGCCGCGCGGCCGGCGCCTCCAGCAGCGGCAGCTGCCCGCGCGGCCCGATCTGCACGCTGTCGGCGCCGCCGGCGGCGTCCAGGCCGCCCACGCGCACCTCCGTCTGCCGGTCGTGGCTCAGACTCGTCGCGTAGATGGGGCCGACGTAGAAGTCTCCGCCGCCCGGGACGCCGCTGCGGGACCAGTTCTGCCCCATGCGGTCCGCTCGCTCGCTCGCTCGCTGCCCGAGGTGTCGCCCGAGGTGTCCGTGTCGCGCGAGCCGCGGCCGACGGATGGATCGATCGATAGAGCGCCGAGGCCAGCGGGAATGCGCGAGGCGGCGTTTGCTTTGCGAAATGTATTGCGAAATGTATGGAGAACCCCCGCCGCGCTCCCTCCGCCCGACTCGGGACCGACTGTGGACCGACTGACTCCTGTCCCGAATGAGAGCCGGTAGATTCGGGACACACCCGCTGCACTCGCGCGTGGAATCCGGGACAGAAACGAGCCAGCGCGGGTGTCTCAGTTCTATAGAACTGCGGTAAGTAAGGTGCCATCACTGTATTCAAATACCCTGGAACATTTTTATTATCGGATAGCTTTCACAAAGTTATACATGCAAATACACTGTGTACACCCACCCACAAATACTTTATCGTACATACTTTATAAGTACCACGCTGGTGAAAAACAACTGAACCGGTTCTGTCGATTGAAGATGTTCATTATCCGGATGGTGGCGTTCTAAAGCGTATACTCTCCGGATACTCCGCATCTTCAATATCGACCAATCGCACCTAAGCGAGGAACGCGCCGATCGCTCAGGTGGAGAACGCAAGCTCCTCCGCGGATGCGCATCATTGCCTGCCGCACATTGCCATGAGGCGCGCGTTGCTGCTCGCGTCGCCCGCGCGCGCGCTGTCGACGGCCGCGGGCGGCGAGATGCTGGCGCGCACGCGGCGGCTGGCGGCCGGCGTCCTGGGCGGCGACCGCACGGCGCTGAGCCGCTCCATCACGCTCGGTGCGTCCCTCGAGACTGTTCCAAGGCGGTCGGTTCCGTGTATCTAATCGTAAAGAGCGACTCCTCCAGTGGAGTCGACGCTCAAGAGCGACGAGCAGCAGGCCGAGCTGCTGCTGGACGAGGTGCTGGCGCGGCGCCGCGCGGCCCACGCCGCCAGGGACGCCGCCAGGGACGCCAAGAGCGCCGCGCTGCCGACCTTCCGCGTGGGCATCGCGGGGCCGCCGGGCGCCGGCAAGTCGACGTTCATCGAGTCGCTGGGCCAGCTGCTCACGTCGCAGGGCCACAAGGTGGCCGTGCTGGCGATCGGTGCGTCGGCGGCGGCGGCTGAAGCCTTTGGACGCTAACTGACGAACGAACTGACGCCTGAGTGGCCGGTGGCTGACATGGGCAGACCCGTCGTCCTCGCGCTCGGGCGGGTCGATCCTGGGCGACAAGACGCGCATGGAGCAGCTGTCGAACGACCCGAACGCCTTCGTGCGGCCGTCGCCGTCGCGCGGGACGCTCGGCGGCGTCGCGCAGCACACGAACGACATTGTGCTGCTGTGTGAGGCCGCGGGCTACGACATCGTGCTCGTTGAGAGCGTCGGGCTCGGCCAGTCGGAGATCGTGATCGACGACACGGTCGACATGGTCATGCTGCTCGTGCCGCCCGCGGCCGGCGACGAGCTGCAGGGCTCCAAGAAGGGCATCGTCGAGATCGCCGACATGATTGTCGTCAACAAGGCGGACGGCGAGCTCATGATGTGCGTCTGCGAGTGTCCTAGTGTCTGTGGGGCTTGGGCAGTGGCTGGCGCTAATGGACTGACGCTGTTGGATCGCAGGCCGGCGCGGCGCACGGCGATGGACTACAAGCTCGCGCTGCAGCTCATGCGGCGCAAGGACCCGGACTGGAAGCCCAAGGTCAAGATGTGCTCGGCCAGGGAGAAGCAGGGCGTTGACAAGGTCTGGGAGGTCATCACCGAGTACCGGACGCGCATGAACGGCCTCGACAAGGTGCGTGTCGGCGGCCGTGCCAACCGCTAAGTGCCGGTCCTGCGCTCACCGGCCCCCCTTCGTCGTCCAGATCGCGTTCAAGCGCAACACGCAGAGCTCCAAGTGGATGTGGAACCAGCTGAACGAGCAGCTCATGCGCAGCGTGTCGCGCAACCCGACGGTGCGCCGCAAGGCCGAGCACCTGACCGACGACCTCGTGCGCGGCTTCATCAGCCCGCGCTCGGCCGCCGCCACGTTGCTGGAGCTGTTCCTGACCTCGGAGCGCGCCAACGAGGCGCAGTGAGCGCTGCGGTCGCCAGCGTTGGTGCGGAATGCAAGGGGCTTGAACGCTGGATTACAGATGCGCGCGCTAGTGTATACGAAGGAGGGCCGACGCCTCTCTCTCTCTCTCTCTCTCTCTCTCTCTCTCTCTCTCTCTC
>JAADXX010000700.1:0-15017 GCA_023338025.1 Phytopythium oedochilum
GCCCCCCCCCCCCCCCCGTCGCTCCCTCCCTCGCTTCTACTGGTTTTTGACCAATCAAATGCGAGAATTGAACTGAATTCTACACGCACGCAAACGATTCGGTGACCACCATATATACGTTATCAGAGGCTGTATGCGCCTTGTACTTATTTTAATCAAATATTGTTCAATATGTTCTATCCGATAACAGAGGTGTGAGAGCCGCCACCTCAGCGTCTTGGTGTCCACGTGCGTGGGAGGGGCGGGCGAAAAAGCAAGCTGGGACGAGCCCATACCGAAGCCAAGTCATTTCTTGGCAAACCGAGAGAGAGGCAGGAATACCAAGGGGTAGGGCAACAGCGAGAGAGGATGTCGAGCGAGGAGGAACGGCACACAATCCATCTGGTTGGCTCTGTTGCAGTGAAGCATGAAGCACGTCCCTACGGGACAGAGCTCGTTGCCAGAGCTGGCTGGCTTCTTAACGCACGCGCCTGTCCTGATAACAGTCACCGATATGGTATGTAGGGGTAGCGCCAAGCGGGGGGAGGGGGGGGCAGTATTGAAGCGACCCAGTGCGATCTTGCTCGATGGATCGGCTTTTTGTGAGCCACTCTGCCGTCAATCACAACGCCACGACCGACGGGCCAGCCACTGTTGAACTTGCTCTGAGTATGCCTGCACTTTCACTGGCAGTAGCGGCGCTGACCGAGAGGGAGAGCGAACTCCCAGCCATCCCTCCACACTGGCTACTGACAGTGGAGGGCAGTGCCAGCTGGCTCGGTCTAATGGTTTCAACGCGACGACCTCCGATCTCTTTCGCCCAATCATGTGGCGCTGCGTGGCGTCGTCCGCCTCGTCTTTGTCGGAATACGTACCTAGCCGGAGTGTGACGGAGCCGCCAAGCGTCGCCGATCTTTTTCAACCCTTGCGTGTTGCTGTGGTGACCATGGGGCGTCGATCTCGAGCTCATAGGGACGACACGGACGAGTCGGAGCAGGAGGAAGAGCAGAGCAGCGGCAAGGAGGAGAGCGGCAGCTCCGAGGACGCTTCGTACAACGGTAACAGCGACTTCAGCGACTCTGGGGACGAGGATGAGGACGCAGAGAGCGAGGAGGAGGAAGAGGAGAAAAACAAGGATGCGGAGAAGCTCGCGCGAGTTGCGCGCGACGTGGAGCAGATGAGGGCCATGTGCGCAGAGATGGACAAGATGAGGCTGCGACTGCAGTTCCGGCTGAACGCGGCGCGCGAGGCGAAACAGGACGCGCTCGATCGAGAAGCCATGCAGCGCGAGCAGTCGGAGAGGCGACAAGCAGCAGCCGCGGACTTTGACGCGCCTCATTCGAGCGTGTCGCCTGCACCGGAGTCGATTGCATGCGTACAGCTACCGTTATCACCCATCACTGTGGCGAGACGCGATGCATGCGTACAGACAGACTGCGATATGGACGAGATGAACCGGGTGGAGGCGACTATCCGAACGGTGTCGACTCATCAGTCCGAGCGCCAAGCGCCGGGCTCACTGCCGAGATCCAGCTCGCTCCGTATCGATCCGCAAGTAAAGGAGACACCGGCTGCGAGTAGAGTCTCTGTAGATGACCGGTCTCCTGCTCTTAGCATTTACGACCTCGACAAGTCGGATGGGGGCGACGACCGGAGGACTAGCAGCGCAGAAAGCGCCTTCTACGACCATGTACTAACGGGCATGTCGCGGTCCAAGAAGATGGACACCATCCCGTCGGTATCAATTGAATCTGAGAGCTCCGCGGGCGTGGGTGAAGGCTCGTGGCCGTCGATCAGCAGTCGACGTCCCCAAGCGAGTCCCTCTCGAGACAGCACCGCAAACACCTCGGTCGGCAATAGTCAGCTGCAGACCACTCATGGGATCTCTAGAGCTGAAGATGGACGCGCATCTGCTCTATATGGTGGCGCCTCACACTCGGTATTGTCCAGCCTCGACGCGTTCGACGCACAAGACAGTCTGACCGCGCCTATGTCGCCGTCATCTACCGCGTCCGCCGAAAAAACGGACGACCAGCGCGAGCTTGAAGCCATCCAGAGCCTGCTCTTCGGGCGATAGCGTGGACCGCGGTGATGGGTTGTAGCTAATTGAAGCGCGAGTGTCCGTGCAGCTTGGAAGCTAATGCGGCGGCTCGTATGACGCGACGCTCCAAGTTCCGACGTCCCGGTGGTGGCACCTTGTCGCATGTCGCAGATATGGTGTGGTGCACGCAAATTGGACTTTCACCCATGACATGGGTCCGTCATCCCACCTCCTTATTGGTCGTTTTGTCTCCACCCATCACCGTCGAGCCATTTTCATTGGCGCAAAATCCAACCAGTCCTCGCTCAGTAACTCCATTATCACATATGTTGCTTTACTAAATGAACTGATTATTCGTTACTGAATTCGAATAACCCTATAAACACATATGCACGTGTAAATTGCTGCTTGAATGAGAGAAAACGCGCAAGATTCGCGGCAACGACGCCCAGAAAGAGTACCGAGCAAACGAGCAAGAAGGCTAGCTAGAAGAAGTGGAGGCGAGACGGAGGACGCGATCGCCATGGCCGAGCTCGTCGAGCTGATACTCGCGCAGGTACGCCGTCGGCGGCCTGGCTTCTCTCTCTCTCTCTTTAACCGTCGCTTAAAGCGCGCCGCCTAATCTCTCTCGCCCGTTGTTTGGATTGTGCGCGCAGCTGATCGGCAACATCTCGACGGCGTTGATCATCGTGCTGTGCTACTTCAACTTCCTCCTGTTCGAGAACTACCTGCGCCTGATCGTGTGGGCGTTCCTGGTGAGCCAGGCGCTGCGGCAGGCCAAGACGAACATCGTGTCGGTGCTCGAGTACCTCAGCGACGACCCGGACGTGGACCGATACGTACGCCCAGAGACAGATGCCTCAGTACTGGCTCGTGTATGGCGCTAACTGCTCGCTGCGGCTGCTCAGGGCTTCCTCAACTCGATCTTCTCCAAGTGCGCGGACATCTTCATCACCCACGCGCACGACGGGTCGCGGCGCACGCCCAAGGAGCTGTTCCTCAACTATGGCACGTTCCTCTTCCTGATCATCGGGGCCGTGTCCATCTGGACGCGCATGTTCACGTGGGTCTCGTTCCTGCACGCGGTCATCGCGTTCTGGATCGTGGCGCTCAGCCTCATCAAGATCCTGGACCGCCGCGTCTTCTACTACCGGTACTTCATCTCGGACGAGGTGCTCGTCTCGGTGCTGCTCATGCTCGGCTTCTTCATCGCGGCGGCGATGGTCGTGCTGTACCTCGGCACCGAGAGCTACCTCGAAGGCAGTCGCGCGGCGTCCGGCATCTCGGAGTGGGTCCAGCACAACTTTATCAACGACGAGCGCACGCGGCAGCTGTGGAGCGAGCAGATGCAGAACAGCCACGCCATGATCTCGGAGGCGATCAGCGGCGTCGAGGACAACTACAACGACACGATGTGGTGGCCGCCGCTCAAGAGCTTGGTCAAGACGTACTACCTCGACAGCAAGGGCGATGGCGCCAACGTCACGGCACCGACCTCCATTTTTTCGCGGCTCCGGATCCCGGAGAACATGACCCTCGTTCAGGCGGTCACGTTCGCGTATGCCAAGGTGGACTCGGTCAATCTCACGTCGGTGCAACTCACCGACTGGACGTCCAAAGGGCTGGAGCTAAGCAGCCTGGCGGTCGGCTCGGTCGCGCAGCTCGTCTTCTTCGTCATCACCTTTCTGATCGCGTTCGTGAGTCTCGGCGTGCGCGCCGTGTTCTTCATATCGACGCTGTTCTACCTGTTGTGCACCAAGTGGGATCCCATCGAGCGGTTCGTGGAGGATCTGCTCCCGATTCAGGTGAGCAAGCGGCCGGATGTACTCCGGTCGCTGAGGAAAGTGGTCGAGGGCGTCTTCTTCTTGCCGCTCAAGATGTCGAGCATCCACGCGATGGTGACGATGGTCTCGTTCACCATCGTGAACGCTGACTACATGTACTTGGCGACGACGGTCACGTTCTTTATCTCGATCGTGCCGATCATGCCGCCGTACTTGGTGTGCGTACCGTGGGTCCTCTCGATCGGCATCACCACCTCCGTGGTCAAGGCGATCGTACTCTTTGTGACCCAGTACGTGGCGTTTACGGTGATTGACGACATGCTGTACGAGAAGAGTATCGTGGCCGTCAACTCGTACGTTTCAGCTCTGAGCGTCGTCTTCGGTGTCTACGTCTTCGGCTATGAGGTGCGTGCGCATGTTTATCGTGCTTCTTCTTGCATTTCCGCAACCAACTCATCACGTTGTGACCCCAACTGCAGGGTGTGATCTTCGGACCCCTCATAGTCTGCGGCGTATCGTTCGCGTACGATGCATCGAACCACGGGATCCAAGCTGCCCAGGATGACCACGTCCGTGCGTCTGACGAGGCAGCAGCGGACACTCTCGACGAAAGCGAAGAAGAGGAGTCTCGAAGTCTAGGGTCTTCAATGGATGACGAGGACACTGGGAAAGACGCTGGCGGTGCGAAGCGAGACGCAGCAGAGTCCAGCGGGCTCAACAGCAACATCTTCTCGAACGCGATGTACCGCGTGATCTCGGCGCCGCTCGTGGATCGCGTCCGTCGCCGCCTGTCGATCGACATTTTGAGCGAAGACACTGTCTGTGTCACTCTCATTGTTGAAGGACTCAAGGCGAGCCGAAAGGTTCGCTTCGTCGTCAACAAGGGGTGGACTCAGAAGACCATGCACGAAAATATCCGGCGCATGCTGCACGCACAAACGATTGAAGGTGAGAGTCAACGTCAAGGAAGCTGGGTTATACGTAGTGGCATTTGTCTAACACATCGCTTGCTGGTTCGGATAGGTGTGTTCACTACCGACGGCGCGGAGGTGCTCTCTCCTCTGCATATCCTCCCGGAAGAGACGCTGCTAGTGAAGGCTCGGCCAAAGCTGCGTGCGCAAACCTACCCTGACGGACTGGCCCACACCGACTCGCACTTGCGCGTCCACATCCCGCCGTTCGTGACGACTGGCTCGCGACGACGCAGTCTCACCGGGATCAGCCCAGCCGCACACTCGCTGGAGCATGATGCGCCAGGCAATTACTCGCCACAGCCGCAGACAACAAGCTCAATTTCTCACTCGGTGAGTGGTAAGAGAGCTGGGGTAATGACGCCAATCCACGGAGCAACGGCATCTCAGCGACAGGCCCGCGACCTCATGCGACGGATCCATACAAGCCCGTCTTATCATGACGTAGTTTCAAGTCGTCGTCCCAGTCTTGGGATTATCACCAGATCGTCGTCAGCCGAATCGGCCGGGGGTAGCTCGTTTGTCGGGCAAGAGGCGGCGGCGAGAGCGGCCGGAAAGCCGTCGCCGCTCTCCGCACATGGACAGCGCTCTGTATCCTCTGTATCCACGCAAGACAATGACTCGGGCTCGGAGAGTGACGTTTACTTCACTCCGACGAAGGAGCAGATCCGGGCGGCGCATAAGGAGGCAGTGCGATCGGCGAATGTCAGCCCTTCGGCGTCTTCAGCGAGCTCGAAATCGTCACGAAGCCGTCTCGGGAGGTTCGACTTGCAGTCAAGTGACGCGGTCGATGCTCCGCTCCTCGCGACGACCTCACCAGTTGCTGTGCGAACCCCCGACAAAATCAAGGCGAAGGCTGTGGAGGAGCAGGATCTGGACGTCTCCGGTGGCGACACCGACGCTACTTCTGTCCTTCAGCAGCAGCAGCCAGCACTCGGCAAGCGAGCGCGGGCTCTGAGAGGCACTCGGGGTGCCAAGCTCATGTTTTCGCCGCTGGCTGTCGACGCCAAAAGGACGCTGGCTTACGACGACGAGCAGGAAGACGGCGGCGAAAAGAAACAGGACGGAGACGTGGCCCACGAAGAGAAGAAGACTGCACAGGACGAGGAAGTGGCAGGGACTGTACTGGAGGCGTCGGCATGATCAGCTGATCCCCTGGTCCGTGTCGGTATGAATCGTGTGGCCGTATGCATGGGCCGCTCGCGTTGTGAGGGCCCAAGAACTTAATGAACGCAGCACCAGGAATGCGGATTGCTGAGATTTTGAAGCGAGAGAATGCTGTTCCTGCGGGTGATTCGAGTGTTGGGGAACGAGCTCGAGGCATTGCCGTCAGGCTGCCAGCATGTACGTGCTCGCCTTTGCTGCTTGGCTATTGATGTGCCTGCCGCCTAATTATAGTCCCTCAGTGATCATGACGGACGCAGCGCACCACTAGCTCGCTCACCGTCTCTGCATGCTTGTGCAGCTGATCGCAGACGGTCTGACTGGGATGGAGCCGACCTTCATCTCGACGCCTTACATGCATGTGGCCACACAGGACAGCGCCGAGATCCGAGCGATGCTGGACCAGCAAGAGGCGAGCTACCTCGAGTGGCGACGCGAGCGCAAGGGCGTTCGCCATCCATTCGCAAGCCAGAAACTCAACAGCGCGTCCAAGCTCGCGCCAGTCACGGCCGGCCGCTCGCTCGACACTCGAGCGGCAGCGATCTCGCCGGTGCAAGCTGTCCGGGAAAAGTACGCGCTTGGCCCGACCAAGTCGAAGGAAATGCTGGTACACGGAGTCGGGAAGAGGAAGGACGCGATCCAGCTGGGCGTCGGGCTCTCTGTATCGACGTTTGTACCGCGACACGAGCTGCCGAGGCTGTCGCTAGGCGCTCCCGAGACGTACCCGGAGCTCGAGCTTGAGCCAGTTGTCGGCGCTGTCGGTGGTAGAAACCGGAAGCAGTCCGAGGCGAAGACCACGCGGCGGTCGATAGCAACAAGCGCGCCTGGGACTCGAGGCGAAGAGGCATCGTCTCGGTCAGCGCGGGTGCCTCGGGCGGCGTACAAGTACCTGAAGCCGTATCTGCACGCCTACTACACCCGCCAAGTGTTTTCCCTCTCGAGCAGCGAGCAAGACGATGCGACGGGGGAGGATTCGCACGACGACGACGATGAGGAGGACTCGGCAGCGACGAACAATGAGACGGAAGCCCTAGTTGGCGACGCCCAGACCCGCACCGAAGCACCTGGCGCAGCGCCAAGCTCTCGGATAGATACGACAGCGACGGAGTCGGTCATCGCCGGGCTGGAACTCGTCTCGCAGCATACATACGACGCTATCTTCGAGCTCGACTGGGCAGCGAGCGGCGTGGAGAAGACGGTGCGCGACGCTGTCGACCGCAAGCGCATCGCGGCCATCGTGCGCGCCTGCTACCGCGTTCTGCTCTGGTTCTTCCGCTTCTACGCGGGCAACGCCGCTGCCAACGCCGCGTCCGCACCGACAAGCGGGCCCATGAGCCTGTCCGACCGCCTCGCGTCTGCATTGGGGACCAAGGTGTTCGAGATCCCGAGCGCGCTCAAGCTGCTCGAAGACGTGAACATCCCGGTCGTCGACCCAGCGGCGTTCGGCATCGCGGACGCGCCACTTCATCGCGAGCACCTCGTCGACTTTGTGCTCTCGGTCGCGCGAATGAGCTGCGCGCACGCTAGCAACCCGGCGCAGCACCGCGTGCTCGTGAGCGACGGCGTCGAGCTGTCCGAGGCGGTGCGCGCGCTCGTCCACAACCACTTCGCTGCCTTCTCGCAGATCCAGGACGTGAACCACTTCCGCGCCGTCTTCCTACGGAGCAGGACCCAGGGAACATGCGCAGGCTCGAGCGGCGGCAGCGACGACCGCAGTCTCCAGCAGATCCTGGACTCGCACGCGGCGAACCTCGCGGGCTTGTTTGACGAGCTCGCTCGGCAGGGCGCCGGCCGGAACGCGAGCGGTGACAGCAGCGGAGACGCAGCGGCGGCGCAGCGAAGTGCCAAGCCGGCTCGCGGAGCCGGCGGCGGCGTCAACTGCGCGCAGTTCGTGGCGTTGCTGCATGGGCTTCGCTTGATCGCGGTCAAGAGCGCAGCCGGCTCGACTAGTGCCGCCAGCCACGCTGCGTCGTCCGCAGCAGCGTCTTCGTCGTCCGCGGCTTCGACTGAGTCGCCCGTCGGCATTGACGAGGTACGTGCTGTGCGCATCTTCCTCTCCTGCCTTCCAATGTCGAGTGCAGACCCTGGGATCGCCACAAGCAACGCCAGAGCTAGCTCCGCAGCAGCGCAGGCTCCTCCTCATCCGCAGGAGCTGCGGCTGCCGCAGCTGGTCGAGGCGCTGCTGCGTGCCGCGCTGTCGTGGCGAGAGCGCGCGGTCTGCCGCGGCCGCTACGACGTCTGCCCCGGGCAAATGTCCTCGGACGCGTGCGCGTGCCGCGCCGAGGGCATCGACTACGCGTTCGACGTGTTCCGCGACGCGGTGCAGGAGGTCATGGTGCGCGTGCACATGCACCGCCTCTGGCGGGTGCAGCGGCGCGCCACCGTCAAGATGGCGTCCGTCCGGTCGGTGCGCCTGGCGAGCTTGCGTCCCACGACGCGCTTGTCCGTCGTCTCGACCGCCTCGGGCTTTGCTGGTGTCAAGGAGACCGAGGAGACCGAGGAGGAGGAGGAGGAGTCGACGCCGAGATCCCGGCCGTTGTCTCGCGTGTAAATAGACTTCCCGACGGATCGGACGACCCGACGGACCGAGACGCGCGACCATGGCGCCGGCTGTACCTGCGAGCGCCGGCAAGCCTGAACTCCCGGACGTGGACACGAACCCGTTCAAGATGGCGGCCGTGGGCAACCTGGCGCTGCTGCAGGCGCTCGTCGCGCCGCCCGAGGGCTCTGGCGCCGTGCCGCTCAGCGTGAACGCGACGGACGCGTTCGGCTGCACGGCGCTCGCGTGGGCCGCGCGCAACGGCTACGTCGAGGTGCTGGACCTGCTGGCGGCGCACGGGGCCGACGTCGAGGTGCCAGGCTTCGGCGGCCTGCGCGCGCTGCACCACGCGGCCAACCACTCGCGGCTGCCGGTCGTCGCGCGGCTGCTGGAGCTCGGCGCGAGCGTCGACGCCAGGGACGACGCCGGCAACTCGGCGCTGCACCTGGCGGCCTCTCGCGGCGTCCTCAACCCGCTGCTGCTGCTGCTGGGCGCCGGCGCCAAGGCGGACGCGGCCACGGCGCTCGAGGTGACGCCGCTCATGCGAGCCGCGAGCGCCGGCCACGCCTCGGCCGTCGAGAAGCTGCTGGACCACGGCGCCAGCGCCGGCCTGGCCAACGCGGAGGGCAACACGGCGCTGCACCTGGCCGCGCGCGGAGGCTTCCCGGCCGTCGTCAAGCTGCTGCTGGACGCGCACGCGCCCGCTTCGGCGCGCAACAAGCAGGGCAAGACGCCATTGGACGTCGCCGGCTCGCCCGACGTCGCCAAGCTGCTGGACCAGTGAGAGTGACGCAGCAACAAGAGAGAGAGAGAGACGTATGGAGGGATGGCATACACCGCAGCAGCATCTTCCGATCGTGGTCTACAGTCGTCGATCAGTCCTTCTTGGGCCGAGACCGCGGCATGTACTCGTAGAAGAAGGTCGGCAGCTTCTGGTACACGGTGTACTCGTCCGCGACCGCGTTCACGTTGGTATCGACTGCTTCAGACGCCATACCGCGTCCGTCAGACATACACAAGGAGCACTGCTAGCTGCTATCCAACGCCATAGAGAAGCTAGCAGTCGACGGCAGGAGAGAGCGCACGCACCGGCGGCGCCGTCGCGCGAGCTGGCGCCCGTGTACAGCTCGCTGATCTCGCGGCCGTAGCGGTCCCAGAGCACCATGATGAGGAAGAGCAGGAAGAGGAAGAGCAGCAGGAGCGCGCCCAGCAGCTTGAGCTCCAGCGGCAGCGACAGCGGCGCGTCCGGCAGCGGCAGCGGCAGCTTGGCGGCGTTGCCTCCGAGCGCGGAGGTCGCCGCCGACGCGTCCAGGGCCGCCGGCATGTTCAGATGTTGCGTTTTGTCACTTGCGTGACTTTACACAAAAACTTCCGGAATGGTTTAAAGTTGCACTAAACGCATCGGCAACATTATCTTGACCGGACCTGCTTCAACGTGTTCCAGCTACACCGCAACCTCATCTCCTTCACGACCGACGCCCACCGTAGAGGATCTTGCCGGGGTTCATGATGTTCTGCGGGTCGAGGGCCTGTTTGATGGCGCGCATGACGGCCACGCCGTCCTCGCCGTGCTCCAGCACCAGGTAGTCCATCTTGCCGTTGCCGATGCCGTGCTCACCCGAGCACGTGCCCTCGGCGCGAAGCGCGCGGCGAACCAGGCGGTCCACGAACGCCTTGACCTTGCTCATGAGCTCGGCGTCGTCGAGCATTATGGGCAGCAGCACGTGGAAGTTGGCGTCGCCCACATGTCTGTAGCAGTGCAACGACCGATTCGCCGGAGGGTTAGTGCCCCTCCCGACGTGACAATCAGCAACAAGAGAGGGGGGCGTACCCGACGATGGGGCCAAAGAGTCCAGCTTGCTTCATGTCCTCTTGCGTCTCGACGATCACGTCGGCTAGGCGTGAGAACGGGACAGCCACATCCGCCGAGAAGCCGTTGCTGCCCGGGATCTGAGCCTGCGAGAGACGCATGGTGGTGATCAGACTCACAAACTCCATCACTAGTCGTTGGGCAGGTTGTTGTCCACTTACAAGGACTGCGTGCCAGACCGAATGTCGGCCGCGCCACAGCTTCTTCCGCCCCTCGGGTGTCGTCGCGAGCTCAATGTCCTGGACGTCAAAGCCCCGCGCGATCTCCTGCACCACCGCGCTCTGCTCCTCAACCTCGTTGGGCGATCCGTGGTGCTCGATGATGAGCGTCGGCCGCAGCTTGTTGTCGAGCTGGCAGAATCTATTGACGGCCTCGATCGTGTTTTCGTCCATGAGCTCCATCCGCGCGACGGGGATCCCCATTTGCATGACGGTCGTGCACGTGTCGACGGCCGCCTGGATCGAAGGAAACGTACAGATCATGGTCTTCTCGGCCTCGGGGATGCCAAAGAGCCGCAGTTCAGCCTACAAATGCGTCATCGAGGGGAGAAACATGCTTGAGCCAGCCCCAGCGTCTAACATCCAACGCAACTTGTGAGCACTCACTCACCTCTGTGACCACCGCCAAGGTGCCCTCGGACCCAATCAGTAGACGCGTCAAGTCGTAGCCGGCCGACGACTTTCGAGTCCTTCACCGACACACACAAGCGCACTGTGTCGTTGATAAGGCAGCGGATGATAATCGACCGCAGCAGAAACATACTTTGACCCGGTCTTGATGATGCGGCCATCCGGCAAGACGGCTGTGAGCGCCATCACTGCGGTTTTCATGTTCCCGTATCTGTAAGGGGAACGACGCGACCGACGCAGTGTCACACCGTGCTCGACTCTATGACTCGCCTCTCTATGCCTACGTACCGCACAGTGGTGGTGCCTGACGCGTTGGTTGCGATCATTCCCCCGATAGTGGCGTTGGCGCCCGGGTCCACTGGGAAGAACAGACCCGTGTCCCGCAGCGAGGCGTTGACTTGCTCGCGCGTCACGCCCGCCTGCACGCGGCAGCTCGAGTTCTCTCGCTCAATCTGTCGACAATGGTCCAAGACACAAGCCACGCAGTGAGCATCAACGTGCTCCACGTCAACCGTAGCCACTTCTACCTTGAGGATGCGGTTCATCCCGGTGAGATTGATGGTCACTCCGCCTTCCTTGGCGGATATCTGCCCCTCAATGGACGAGCCGGCCCCGAACGGGATCACGGGTGTGCCTGACGCCGCGCAGATCTTGATCACCTTGGCCATTTCCTCGGTCGACTCGACGAACGCCACCGCGTCCGGAGGAGCGGCCGCGTGGTATGACTCGTCGCGTCCGTGGTGCTGCGTGTGGACATGCTCTCTGTCAAATTACCCAGCCGCATACACGTCCAGATGACTACAGCGCGCATACCTGGAGCACGGCCGGCGCTGTCGAGAGCCGATCGCCCAGGAGCCCTCGGAGCGCGGCGATCGTCTCTGGAGGCGGCACGCGGCGCGCGCTCGAGACCCAACGCAACTGCGACGGTCTCCGCAGCGACTCGAGGCGCATAAGCTGCGCATTAGCGCGCGCTCTAGCCAGGTGCCGCCACATGGGAAGCTTTGGCACCCCGGAGCTGTCCGGTGAACCTGCAAGTGGAGCGCTGATCCTTTGACGTCCGCTCTTGTTGAGCAACTTGAACATGTCAAATAGCACCATCGATCAAAGCGTGCCACCCTCAACTTGCAACAGATATGATTGCGTAGTGGTGGCGATTGGCGAGATTTGCGTGGAATTCTGGAGTTTGATGCTTCGCCCGGCTCCAGCGTCGCAATGTCGTTCCTGGCTGGCAAACACAACGAGAGCGACTACACACGCATCCAACGACACTGTGCCTGCATCACTGCCAAGGTCGTGGTGTTCGCAGGAGGATCAAGCGATTGAATTGTTACGACACGCAAGCGAAAGTGAAGTCTCCGAAGTGCTTCACGTCTCGATCGTCTCCTTGTCGGTCTCCTTCGTGGCCGTGCCATTGCCCGCGCTCTTGTCAACCGGCGGCAGCATGCCCAGCTTCATCTGGCTCATGACGACAGTGTACAAGGCGATGTTGACGACCATGGCGGAGGCGATCGTGTAGTACATGTACTCCATGTGGCCGTCGTTCAGGTCGGACGGGATGTACTTGCCGAAGACCTGCACGACGACCGACATGAGCGTCGAGCCCATCGAGTTGACGAAGAACCCCAAGGCGACCGACGTGCCTCGCATGCTCGCAGGCACCTCCGAGTAGTTGATGTCGTACGAAGTGATGGCCGTGAGGACTTCGCCGGTCGCAATCAACAGGTACTGGGGGATGGCTGCGTACCACGGGAGGTGGTTCATGGGCTGGTGGCCGTCGTCGTTCAGGATGTACTCGATCTCTCCGTCGGCGCCGACGTAGGTCAGAGGCGACGAGTTGCGGCGGAAGACCTCGAACGTGCCCGTCCAGACCGCGGCGATCGTAATGACGATGTAGCCGGCGAGCACCTTCCCGAATGCACTCGGCTTCTTGCCCACGTGCTTCTCGTAGAGCGGGTAGATGATCTTTTGCGTGAGCGGGACGACCAGCAGTACGCCGACCGGGTTGAACATCTGCACGGTCGGGCCGGGGATCTGGTACGCGTCGAGGCTGTCGCCAAAGCGGACGTCGGTCTGCTGGATGATCGTTTGGTTGTTGCTGCTTTGGCTCTGGCATACCCAGAAGAGCACGTTGAAGGCGTTGAAGGGCATGATGCGGATGATTTTCTTGACGCCGTCGACGATCTCGCCGTCGAACGCGCCGCCGGCGGTGTCCTTGGCGCTGTCGAGGAAGGATCCGTCGCGGCCGAAGTAGACCCAGAGAGAGGTGCCGAGCAGGATGAGCACGCCGCAGGCATACGCAATGTGCTTGCCGACCGACCCGTGGTCCGACAGGAAGGACGCGACAATGTTGAGCAGGAAGGCGGAGATGTAGAACAGCGCGCCGAGCACGATCATGCGCGCGCGGAAGTTGGTCTTGGCATGCGTTGTGATCACCGAGAGGACGACGCTGATGGAGCTCCGCCTCGGAGGAACGTTGACGTAGCGGCCACGGGTCGCGTACAGCATGGTCACGAACGCCACGATGGCGGTGAGCGCGATAATGTAGACGAAGAAGTAGCCGTACTCGGCCGGGATGGCGCCGACGCCGTTGGACGAGACGCTCGGGAAGACGCCGTAGCCGATCAGCGCCGCGACGTTGGCTGACCAGTACTGGTAGCCGAAGAACACGCTCTTCTGGCCGGACGTGTCGAGAGGCGAGAACTGGTCGCCGCCGTACGACACGACGAGCGCGCGGAGGCAGACTTGGGAGAGCGCGACGCCGCCGAAGAGGCCGACGTTGAAGATCACCTTGCTGACGGAGCGGTGCGAGAGCACGGAGGGCAGCGACGCAATGACGACGAGCAGCAGGCCGACCGAGTCGAGCGAGGCGGCGGACAGCAGCGTCTTGAACTTGCCGAGCCGCTCGTCGGCGATGTAGCCGGCGATGATGCAGGAGAACTGGGTGATCGAGTTGTACGTGAGCCGCATCGAGTTGGAGCCCTTGTTGGACCAGCCGAGCTTCTGGAAAAAGTTCTTGAGCGACTGCCCGAGCGCGAAGTTGGCGATCTGGTTGCACGTCGTCAGCACGAGCAGCGCGACGCACACGTGCTTGAACACATCCTTGGCGTAGCGCGCCGGCCGCTCGTCCCACAGCCGCGTGTTGTAGGCGGCGTAGAGCGTCGACGGCGTGCCCTGGGCCGACAGCGGGGTGCACACCGGCGACGCAGCGAGTTCTTTCGCCATCGGGGAGGACGTTGCTGGTGGCGGTCGAATCCGGAAGTGAGCTCCACTGACAGATCAACGGACCCGGTTAGTAGTGACCGACCGTTGCGGTCGGCTGACTCAACAGTGCTGACTGACTGGACAGTGTCGAGCGCACACGATGGTGAGCCCATCACTTGCCAGTCGAGTCGCTTTAAAACTGTACGTACACTAACAACAGTGGCGAGTGTACAGACCCTGTAGGATTAACAAGCGCTGCTCACTTCGTGTGCATCTCATGCATCTCATCCAGGCAGCAAGCCACTGCTCGTTAATGCGGAACTTCTGACTGCTTGGGCTGGTCCGATATGATTGGGCGGCGACTATCGAGTGTCCTCCAATCAGCGGCGGTGACCAAATGCTGTCAAGCCACTTCAATGTAGCATCACCTCACAGCAGCATCCAATTGACGAAACCTCTCGAGGCGAGACTCTCTGTCAGTGACTGTCACAGCACCGGACGTCGGAGCTCTGTCCATCGCGGAACCGTACGCACGCCTCTGCAATACGAAGGTGCCATCCCATCCCCGCAACACGAGACTGTGTGCAGTTTGCACATCGATGCTTCTCACTAGCTGGTGTAGTTTGACCAACGTTCCTCTCCACAGTGCTACGACGGTAGCGCGCGGCTCGCGCAACGCTTAGTGCGGACTGCCGTAGAAGATCTTGCCCGGGTTCATGATGTTCTTCGGGTCCAGCGCCTGCTTGATCGTCCGCATGACGTCCAGGCTGTCGCCGTGCTCGACAGCGAGGTAGTCCATCTTGCCGTCGCCGACGCCGTGTTCGCCCGTGCACGTGCCC
>JAADXX010000701.1:0-15013 GCA_023338025.1 Phytopythium oedochilum
ACGTGGACCGTGGTCGTGCCGAACTCCATCGGCGGCATGTTGGACGCGAGCGACATCTGGTCCACCGTCTTGAAGACCGTCTTGCTGCACGTGTTCATCCAGTCATCGGCAAAGCCGAGGTAGTTGTACGAGCCGAGGTTGGTGCACGACTGGATGCACCCGTCCTTGTTGTGCAGCGTCTTGTTCTCGTCCACCGAGTAGCGCTCGATTAGGTTGATGTGCGCGCCTGCGCGGTTCAGTAACAGCGTTAGACTACTTCTCAACGCGCTCCGTCGGCAAGACTCGCGCCGATGCACGCATTGTACCTGGCGCACCGGCGACCGGGCGATTGAACACGTCCTGCAGGCGGTGGTAGATGCGCTTGGTGTAGAAGTTCTCGAAGGCGACGAGCAGCGGCGCGTAGCCCTTGCGCTTGGTGTCCGAGTAGCGCGAGCCGCCGAAGATGGCCCCGGCGCGGTCGCGCAGGTGGCCGAAGGTGATTAGCACCGCGTACTGGATGTAGCACAGGATGGCCGCCGTCAGTGGCACGTTCTCGGCCGCCATCGCGTCGCCAAGCAGCTCGAGGGGCGGTCGCGCGCAGAGGGAGAGGAGCGGACAGTGGGGCAGCCGGGGGAAGAACCGAGAGTGAGCCGAGCGCGAGGAAGGATGGCCCAACGTCAGCTGTGTCTCCATGTGCCAGTTTCCTGGTACGCTGGGACTTATCCATTCGCGATGCGACCCATCCCGATCACTTGGGACTTGTAAGTAAACCGAAACGGCTAGTCAGCTCATGATAGCTCTGCGTTTCCCTTCGCCGAGGACCTTACAAACTCCAAGTCAACCCAAGCCGAGCGTAAGTATCGCAGCGCGACGTAAACAGGTACACTGTACCCCCGCACTTTCCTCCCTGAAAGGACGTCCGCGACCGAGCCATGTGCCGCGGCAATGGCCGGCGATGGACCGCGGCCGCTCGTCGCTCTCGCGGCACCGCCGGCGGCGTCTGCAGGAGGCCACGCAGCATGTGTCGGCGGCGCGCGAGCTGGCCGCGCCCGCTGCCATCGCGCGCCAGCGCCGCTACAGCCCGCGCGGCGACGGCGGCGAGAGCGAGGCGGTCAACACGGCCGTCCGCGTGCTGCGCAACGCCAAGAACGGCGTCTACCACCGCGGTACGCGTCGCGGGTTTCATGGTGGGAGGAAACGGGGGCGATGGCGACCGCTAACCTGTCCGCTGCTGCACCAGGGCTGGCCGCGCGCGCGCTCGGACTGATCATGCTGCACGACCCGGAGGCGGCCGCGCGGCTGCGATTCGAGGCCGAGGACCTGGTGGACGCGCTGCTGCAGCTCGTCAACTACTGCCGCCACGCGAGCGTGCAGAACGCTGACACACGCCGCGTGCACGTCAACTGCTGCCTCGTCATCTCGCTGCTCATGCAAGGTCCGCGTCTGGCTCGCGCGTCCTTGATGCGATTGGCTGCTGTCCCTCACTCTCGGTGATGAGCGTGCAGGCCCCGACCAGGTTCAGCAGCCCAGGGCGTCGATGGTCGTAGCGCTCGACTCAGAGCTGCTGGTCATGGAGAGCAAGCCCGCGGAGGCGTCCAGCTCCTTTCTGCTGCTCACTATCAGCGGACGGCCAGAGAGCGACGACGGAGCACGCCACGCCTCGGTCATCGATGGGCGGAGCCCCCTCGGTCTCGGCCACGACGATGAAGACAGGCGCAAGGCCACCAAGGCGATGGCAGCCTCACCGACAAGGCAGTCATGCGTGCAAAAGAACAGCAACCAGCAGGAATCGCCGCCGAAACAGCGCAAAGCTGCGTGGCCGCCGAAAGTCCAAGAGATGGCGCAAAGCCCTGTCAGCCCACAGCCACCTCGGATACACCCGGTGCAGCAGGTCAGCCCGCCGACCGACGCCATCACTTCTAGTGTCGCTGGCCGCTCGACGCCCGCGCGAGTGTTCAAGATGGACCGCTTCCGCGTCGTGACGCCAGCATTCGCTTCGGCAACCGCTCGCCAGCATGCTGCAGCCGGCCCTGGGCGATGGAGCAACTCGCCAGTTATAAACCCGACGGGAGGGTGCGATATGGACAGAAATGCTCCCGGTTCATTCACCAGCCTGGCGAGTCCAAGGACCGAGGAGTCACCGCCATCGACAGCGTCGCCGTTCGCTGTCGCTCCCCCATCTTCGGCATCGCTCATGCACCCGCAGCACATGCTCGAGATCCTTCGGACGCAGCAGATGCCCATCACATCACCGGCGTTTTTCACGCGGCGTCTGCGAGAGAGCATCTCACGGCAGGCATCGTCGCGAGCTACCTCCGACTTTGAAGGTGAGGCATCATCGCCCCCGGTGAATCGACTGCCAGTTGTCACGTGGGGCGAGTGGAAACACCAGCGAGCAAGCCGAGGAGCTGATCAAACTGGCGAACTCAAAGAGGAAGAAGAGGAGGTGGATCGAGAAGAGCTGGAGGATGCAGAAGCCTGGTCGCCTGTCACAACCGGGGAGCAGCGCGACAGTGATCCATCTCCGGTCCACAGCAGTCGCTGCTCTCACTTGAGCGGCGCCGATCAGCCACCGATCTACGCACTGCCGCCCAAAGATCTGTCACCAGCTGAGCTCAGCAACACCCCAGAGGCGAAGCGTCAGCGACTGCGCGATATATTGGCTTCGCCAATCGAGCCGTCCGAAGAGAACGCGCTGCACCTGCGCACGCTCGCCCGACGCGTTGACTTGTCGATCACAGCCGCGCTGGACACGGAGCTCCAAACGCTGGCTCGAGAAGAGCGCGATGTCCGCGAACAGCTCCACACGTTCATTCAGGACGAGCGCGACCGACTGCCGCTCAAATTCCTCTTCGCTCTCCCTGGTGGCGCGGCGTACTGCCGGCAGCGGATGAGACGTGCGATGGCGCTCTGGTTGTTCACATTCGAGCAGAACCAGCGGCGCCTAGCGCTGCTGCAGTGGAAGGCCGTGGTCGAGCGCGGTCGGTTCGTCGAGCGCGGGGCCGCCTACCACGCGCGCGCGGTCCAGATGCGGCTCAAAGTCGCGATCGCGTTCGTTCTCCGCAACTTCCAGCAGCAGGCGCTAAGGCGGTGGGTGCTCGTGACGCAGGCGCAGATTTGGCTGTCACGAGACCAGGCAGTGAGAATGATCCAGACTCGAGCGCGGCAGTTTATGACGCGGCAACGCACACTCCGAGCCTACCAAACCGCCAGGTTCGGGTGCAAATCGACTCATGCTCTCGTACAATTGCGAGACGACGTGTACCTTGCGCCTCCGCGGAGTAGTGTCAAGTTTCGCATCCCGCTGGAGATCCGAGAGGACATGTGTGCGCGCTGGAGAGCCGCTACCTCCGTGCAGCGCAGACTCCGTCGGCGGCGGTTCAGTGCATATCTGTCAATGTACCGAGTCGCGGCGACCAAGATCCAGTCGGTGGCGCGCATGCGAGCCGAGCGGA
This sequence comes from Phytopythium oedochilum, assembly GCA_023338025.1. NCBI lineage: Eukaryota > Oomycota > Peronosporomycetes > Pythiales > Pythiaceae > Phytopythium > Phytopythium oedochilum. The sequence goes on from JAADXX010000701.1 coordinate 3,435, forward strand.
CGCGCTTCGCTGCCATCAGAAAGCAGATCATCGCGTTCCAGGCGCGAGTGCGCATGGTCGCGTGCCGGGGCGACTACTTGAGGCTGCGAGACGCGGCGCTGCTAGTCCAGCGTGCATTCCGTGACTCTCGTGCGCGCCGACTGCGACGCCTGGTGAAGTGTGCGCAGTTCCGACTGCACGAGCACAAGCTCACGGCCGCGTTGCTTATCCAACGTTTCGTCCGTGGGTTCGCCGGTCGCCGAGAAGCACAAGCCATCCGCCGCGAGAACGCCGAGCGTTTTCACGCGGCACTAGTCGTCCAGCGCGCCTGGTACCGCCGCAACAACGAGTTTTCAACTTTCTTGCTGCTTGGCTGTCTCCGCGAGCAGGAGGGCGAGGACATGACGTTCGGCGCGCGCGTGCTCGCGTTCAAGCGTGCTACGAGTGCCAACCGGATCCGTCGCGCTTGGGCTGCGTACTTGTCTGCGAAACGCGACCTAGCCGCACGGCGGATCCAGCGAGAAGCGCGCGGCTTGATCGCTCGGCAACGAGTCGCAATGCTACGTCGGCGGCGGATCGCTCGGCGGCGGATCAAGTGGTTCCTTCGCGTTCGCCACGCTGAGCGAGTCCGTGTGGCCTACAAGATCCAGTTCGCGTGGCTTCGTGCTGTTCCCGGCCGCCTCGTGCGCCACCTAAAAGCCCTCCGGACTCGGATGGAGCTCCTGGATGCCCGTCGACGATTTGGACTCGTCTATGACTCTGCAAGCCGAATCCAAGCTCTTGCTCGCGGGTACTATCAGGGCCGAAAGCTCGCCAGGCGCGAGCGAAGCGCACGCACCATCCAGCGAGCATTCCGCGCGTTCATTCATCGCAAACGACGTCAGGAACTCATGGCGAGGCTGCGAGCAGAAGCGGCAGAACGCGCGGCGCTACAGCTTTTGGATGACGCCGTCCGGTCTGTGGCGGCTAGAAGACTTCGAGTCATGAATGCGGCGGCTGTGCAGGTTCAGCGTGTGGCTCGCGGCTTCGTGACACGTTCACGTTTGGTCTCGACGGTCGTTCGAGGTCGACGCGAGCAGCAAATGGCCAGTCGCATCCAGCGCATTTGGCGGGAGAACGCGTGGCGCAGGGCGTTCGCGCAGCGTGCGAAGGCGTCGCGTAGTCTTCTCGAGGCGCAGCGGCGGCGACAGTCGCCGACGAACCCGTTCCGAGACATCGCAAGCCCAGCACGCGTGCTGGAGCGAGCTCTGCAGCTGGCGGGCAAGTTCTTTGATCCCCGGGACGACATCTGCGGTATCAGTGTGCACGAGTGGCTATGGAGGAATGGGCTAAGCGCCAGGTACGGCGGCGCGTTCCAGAAGCGATCGTCTAGCGACAGCGGAGTTGACAGCGCGCTGCTGTTTATGGCACAACTGCGCGAGTTGGACGCCGAGGCGTGCGGAGAGCGACTGTACTCGATCATGACCAAGGCGTCAGCGGTGTCTAGCAAAGACAGCGGTGCAGGAGTAGACGATGCCGAGGTGGAGACGGATGTGGACGCGCTCGTCACGAATTTGCTAGCGTCGCGGACGCTGCGGGAGGCCCGAGAGCTCCGCCGAGAACTCGCCCGTGACCAGAAACGCCACCAGGAGCTGTTCCAAGCCGACTCGGAGAGGAGAAGGAAGCAGCTCGCGGCCGCTGAGAACACGGTACGCCATTGCCAGACCGCACTCGACAGCGTGTTGCGTGAAGCACAAGATTTCCGCAACCCTCCGCGAGCGCTATGCGTGCAGCGCGACACGTGTGTCCAGGACCTCCAGCAAGCGACCCGCGCAGTCGAACAGGCGAAACGGGACCTGGAGGCAACAGCGGCGAGGGAAGAAGCGCACGCCAAGCTGCTTGCGGGACGACGGGACGAGTTCCATCGCGACGTGGCGCCGCAGGAAGCAGCGGCGCGCGCCAGTCTCGACGGCTTTCGCGTGCTAAGTGGGAAGAGCAGCGGCGACGGAGCACCGAGCGAACGGGACCGCGTCGCACGAGCGCTGTTCCTCGAGCGGTTCCCTGGCCTCGAAGCCCGCGCTGCGACCTTCTCGAGCGCGCTGGCTGCAAACGGCGGAGCGCGCGTGACCAGGACACAGCTCGCGAGGTTCCTCGGGCTCGAGCCGAGGCGGAGGAAGGAGCTGACGCTGACCGACGTGAAGCTGGCGATGCCCGAGCTCACACACTTCAAGCACGCGGATTCCCAGCGACAGCACGATCTGCTGCGGTTTGCCGCGAGCGCGGACGTGCTGCAGCTTGGGCTCGAGCGACTCGGCGAGCTGTTCAGCGTGTCGCTGGAGGAGCTCGCGCTCGGACGAAGCCGCGGTGACGACGCAGACTCGCTCCAGTCGAGGGTAGCGATCATTGTCGTTGACGCTCTGCAGCGGTCGAGAGCCCGGCCCGAGCGCCTTCCCCCGGCGGAGCAACGTGCTCGCGCTCTTCGGGATGGAATTGACGCAGTTATGAGGCTTCACAACGCGGCAGTGAAGCTGCAGACCCGCTGGCGAGTGCGTGCGGGTCGGAAGCTGCTGCTCGCGCTGCGGCGAGGGCTCCAGCGCGCCAAGATCAAGGCGGAATACGTCGCGGAGCGGTCGACGGACCACGTGACGCCGCTGTGGGAGCGCGAGCGCGAGCGCGAGAGGGAGGAAGCCGAGGCTTTCGCGAAGGAGCAGGCGCGGCTGGCGCGTTTCGAGGCGCTCGCTGTCGTCCCGCGCTTCCCCTTTGTCTTCCGGTCGTGGAGCTACGAGCTGGACGTGTTCGTCTACCGCAAGCAGCCGGACGCCGCGGCGAGCGGCCTGGACGCCGCCTGGGAAGGCTACGGCCGCGTGGAGACGGAGGGCGAGGACTACGAGCTGGAGGCGCGGCACTCGACGTACTCGCTGGCAGAGGACGCGGCCGCGACGAAGATCCAGGCTCGCGCGCGCGGATGGCTCGCCCGCCGCCTCGTCGCCGCTCTGCAGCGTGCGCAGCGGAGACAGCGGCGGCGAGACGCGCTGGAGCGCGAGTGGGACGCCGCGAGGCAGGAGCGCGCGCAGCTCGTGACGCTTACGATGGGCGTGGCAGTGGCTCCCGATGCCCGCGTGACGAGCTGGCGGCACGCGCGGAGACGCCAGACGCAGAGCAAGAAGCCGACGGCGGCGCCGAGCGTCTCTCGTACTCGGAGGATCCGCGCGGGCGTCGATGGTGTCGAGACGGACGGCGTTGAGACGGACGAGGCGCTGGACGCTCGAGTGGCTCGCGTCGAGCGCGCGTACCACCGCAGCGCGCGGAGCGAGCACCGGCGCGAGTGGAACTTCCCGGCAGCCGCGCGCGCGCCGGACGCCCACGGACGCGCGCTGCTCGAGCTGCTGCGCGCGTTCAAAGCGCTGCAGCGGTCGACGGCGCCGCGCGGCTGCGTCTCGCGGCTGTCGCTGCGCTACACGAAGGCGGCGACGCGCTTCGGCTGGTGGGAGGTCCGGCAAAGCGGCGGCGGCCCGCGCTTCTTCGTCCACGCGGCCTCGGGCGAGTCCTCCTGGGATCCGCCGCCCGCGTACTCGTTCGAGGAGAGCGCGGCGGCCACGACCATCCAGGCGCTGGCGCGGCAGCTGGCGGCGCTGCGCGAGCGCGAGCGAATGCTGGACGCGAGCAGCCTCTCGGCCGTCGTGGGCGGCGCCGTGGCGCGCGTGCAGCGGCTCGGCGCCTGGACGGGCACGGGGCTCGAGGGCTTGACGCCGGCCGCCGCGCTCTGCCTCGTCGGGCTCGCCAGGCTCCTGCCGTCGCTCTCGGCGCCGGCGCTCGCCAAGGTCGCGACGGCCGACGAGCTGCGCGCCGTGCCCGCCGAGGTCCTGCGCCGCGAGCTGCAGTGGTCGGCGGACGACGTGGCGGCGCTGCAGCTGCTGCCGGAGCCCGACCGGCGCGTCAAGGCGCCTCGGAGCGACCGGCGGCGGTCTCCGGCGCCAACGGCGGGAGCTGCCGCTGCTACCGCGCCGGTGCTCTTCCCACCGGAGCTGCAGTTCCTGCCGTCGGCGCGCGTGGTGGCGCAGCTCGTGGGCCGGCGCTTCCCGAGCCAGCAGGGCCGCGCGCAGGTGCTCGCGCGCGCCGTCGCGGCCTCGCGCACGCCCATAACGCACCGGCAGCTCGAGGCGCACCTGCGGCGCTACGGCGGCCGGCCGGACGAGGCCGCGGGCGCCGCCGCCATGCGCGAGCTGGCCGACCTGGCGCCGCTCGCGCGCACGGTCGGCCAGGCGCGCGCCGCCTTCTACGCGCTCGCGCGCGCGCTCGACCGCGCCATCGTGCTGGCCGCCAACCTGCGGCTGCGCGGGCTGCAGCGCGAGCTCTCGGCCGCGCGCGGCGCCGTCTGGGCGCTCGTGCAGCCCGCCGAGGACGCCAACGACACCAGAGACGCCGAGGCCGAGGCCTTCAAGCGCGCGGCCGAGGCGCTGCCGCTCTGCGCCGACCTGTCGGAGCGCGAGCTGGCGCGCGAGAAGGCACGCGCGCTGGCGCTGCCGCCCGTGCTCGGCCTGTGGGAGGCGCCGCCGCCGACGGCGACCGAGCGCCTCTCGCCCGCCCAGGCCGCGCGCTTCGTGCGCGAGAGCGCGCTGGCGCGCGTGCTGGCCTGGGACGCGGCCGCGCGGCGCTGCCAGTCGCTGGCGCGCATGCGGCCCGTGCGCGCGCGCTTCCTGGCCCGGCAGCGCTCGCGCCGCGCGGCGGCCGAGGCGCTGCAGCGCGTGTTCCGCGGCCACGGCGGCCGCGCGCAGGCGGCGCGGCTGGCGGCGCAGCGCGCGTCCGACTGGCACCAGGCGCGCGATTCGCGCTCGGGCGAGCTGTTCGTCGTGTTCGCGCCGACGCGCGCGCGGCTGGCGGACGCCGCGCCCGTCGACGCCGCCAGCGGCCGCGCGCTGCCCGTCCGCCCGCTCGTGCGCGACCGCCGCACGCAGCGCTGGCTGCTCGCCTGGCCGCAGTTCTCCAAGCGCGCCACTGCAGCCGCCGCCGAGCCCGCCAGTGATTCCGCCGCCGCCTTCGCCGTCAGCTGCGTCGGCTGCCGCGCGGCGCGGGCGGCGCGCAGGTGCGGCGAGTGCGCGTCGGCCGCCGGCGACTTCCTGGACCTGTGCGTGGCCTGCTTCGCGGACGCCCACGCGGGCCACGGCTTCTCGGCGCTGGCGCGCGCGGCCGCCGCGCCGCTGCGCTGCGTCGAGTGCCGCCGGCCGTCCACGCGCCGCTGCCTCCCGTGCGCCGAGCACTTCTGCGCGCGCTGCTTCCTGCGGCTGCACGCGCGCGGGCTGCGGCGCGCCGGCCACCGCTGCGAGGTCTACGCCGCGCGCGCGGCCGTCTGCGCCGACTGCGAGGCGCGCGCGGCCGACTGCCGCTGCCTGGACTGCAGGGACGCGCTGTGCGCCGCGTGCCTGGCGCGCTCGCACGCCGGCGGCGGCCGCGCGGCCCATGCGCTCGAGCGCATCGTGCAGCCGCTCGAGGACCCGGCGCGCGAGCAGCACTGCGCGCAGTGCCGAGCGCGCCGAGGGGACGCGCGCTGCGCGTTCTGCGCCGCGCTGCTCTGCGCCGTGTGCGCGCTGGAGCGGCGCGAGCCCCACGCGCGCGCGTGCCCCGGGGCGGCGCTGGAGCTGGCGCGCGCGCAAGCGCTCGGCCCGGACGCGCGCTGCGCCGAGTGCGGCCGGCCGGCTGACCGCGAGTGCGCCGCCTGCGGGGGCGACCGCTACTGCAGCGCGCGCTGGATGGGCCACGCCGGCTGCTTCGAGCGCTTCCACGCCAGGGGCCGGCGCGCGACGCACCAGTGGCGCGAGTGGGCGCCGCCAGCCGTCGAGCCCGCCGCCGCCGCCGCGCTGGCCGCCGCCGAGCAGCTGGCGCGCGCCAGGCGCCGCGAGGACGCGCGCCGGGCGGAGACCGAGGCCGCCGCGCTGGCCGCCGCGCTGCGGGCCGACGGCTTGGCCGAGCGCGAGGAGGAGGCGACGACGGAGAAGAAGAGGAAGAGGAGGAGGAGGAGGAAGGCGAGGAAGAGCGCGGGCGGGTGCGCGGCCGACGGGTGCGAGGCGAGAGCCGTCGGGCCGGCGCTGCCGCTGTGCGCGCGGCACCTGACGCCGCAGCTGGCGCTCGAGGCGGCCGAGGGCGACCCGCTGCAGGCCGCCAAGCTGCTGGCCGACGCCGAGCGAAACGCGGCCGGAGGAGGAGGCGGCGGCGGCGGCATTGGCATTGGCAAGCGGCTCGCGCGGGTGCTGGCGGCGCTAAGGCCGACGGATGAGGACAAGCGGAGGGCGAAGAAGGAGGAGAAGCGCGAGGCGGGTGAAGGGAGAAGCGAGTAGCAAGACAAGCGAGCGAGCGAGGTGTCGACGTCTGTTGGAGTCCTGGGAACGACCCGCCTAGTGCTCGAGCGGGACGGGCGCGGCCTCCGCCTCGGCCTCCGCCTCGGCCTCCGCCTTGACCTCCGCCTTGACCTCCGCCTTGACGACGGCGGCGGCCGCGCGCTCGGCCAGCAGCGCGCGCACGTCGGGCGCGACCCGCAGCTGCGCGGCGTTGGCGGCGACGAAGGCGGCAAGCAGCGGCGCGAGCGCGGGCTCGGCGTCCAGCAGCGCGCGCAGGTGCTCGGCCGGCAGGCGCTGCGCCAGCAGCGGGAAGCTCGCGGGCTGCACAAGCGCCGCGCTCTTGACGAAGCCGCGCCAGACGGCGTCGCCCATGGCCCAGACGCGGCGCGCGGCCAGGCGGTCGAGCAGCTCGGCCGCGTCCGCCTGCAGCGACGGGTAGCTCGTGACGCTCAGGATGAGCGTGCGCAGCGCCAGCCGCGAGACGACCGCGTCCTGCACGAGCAGCACGCGGCAGACGTGCAGCAGCACGTCGGCCGGGAAGGCGTGGCGGTGCTCGACGCAGCAGTTGATGGCGTGGATGGCCTTCTTCTGCAGGCTCGGCTCGCTCTTGAGGTCCACGTGGTGCAGCGCCACGAGCAGGTCGATGGGCGCCACCGGCTGCGGCGGCATGGCCTCCAGCAGCTTGGTGATGGCCACCGACACGCGCGCCGGCGGCAGCCCGAGCAGCGCCGGCAGCAGCGGGAAGAGCGCGTCGCTGCGCAGCCGCGGCAGCACCGGGATGAGCACCGACACGGCGTCCGGCACGTGCTCGTGCGCGTGGAACAGCGCCACCACCTGCGCCACCAGCGCCGCCTCGGCCGCGTCCTCGCCCGCGCTCGGCGCCCGCGACGCGCGCACCGACAGGATCTGGACGACGTGGCACACGAGCCCGAGCGCGCTGGCCTCGAAGCCGTGCAGCTGCGCGACCACGTTGACGCTCCCGCGCTGCTTGAGGTGCTTGATCAGCTTCTCGATGGCCTGGAAGACCACCTGCCGCACCGCCTCGGGCGTGTGCGCGTACGCCGCCACCAGGTGCGCCAGCAGCGCCGGCTTCTTGGCGCACAGCGCCAGGAACAGCTCCAGGCGCCGCAGGATCTCCGTCTCGCCGCCGTCAATAGACCTGCCCAGCTCCATCTCCTGCTCGCTCTCGGACGCGAACGCCAGCAGCTCGCGCTCCATCTCCAGCTGGCGCTGCGCCGCCTGCTCCACCTGCCGCTTCAGCCACAGCGTCTGCTTGCTGGGCGTTGCTGCCGCTGCTCCTGTCGGCTCTTCCTGCTCCTCCGGCTTGGCAGCGTCTTCGGCGCCTTCAGCAGCGGTCTCTGAGCCTCCAGCAGCAGCAGCAGCAGCAGAACCCGCCGGCTTCTCCCTGCTCTCGTCCGCTCCGTCCGCCTTCTTGTCCATGTCGACGTCCTCGCCGCCGTCCCTCGCTGCTGGCGCTTCCGACGCCGGCGCGTCTCTCAGCGAGTCCACGAGCCGCTTCGCGAACGCCTCGATCTCGCGCCGGAGGCCGCCGACCGTGTACAGCTGGTTCGCGACGCAGCGGATCGACGAGTTGCGGCTGTGCTCGTCCTCGTGGCACGTGTACCGCAGCAGCAGCAGCAACCCGGCGGCCTGGCACACCTGCCGCTCCTTGACCAGGTCGCGCAGCACCGTGATGGCCAGCACGACGCCGTTCTTGTCGTCGAAGAGCCGCTTGACCACGCGCAGCAGCTCCACCGTCACGCACGGCAGCTGCGCGACGAAGGCGCCGAAGACCTTCCTGTCGGCGGACGACGCCAGGTCCAGCTTCTTGGCCAGCGCGTCGAAGAAGTACGCGACGCACTCGCGGAAGTAGCTCGGCTGCGTCGCTGCTGCAGCCGCGCCGTCACCGGCTTCGCCCTTCACGCTCGCTGACTCTGCTGGCGGCTCCAGCGCGCTCGCCGTCGCCCGAACGTACTCGTTGCGCAGCAGGCTCGAGCCGAGGCTCGCGCGGCCAGCGTAGTCGTCGAGCACAAAGTCCAGCAGCGTCTTGAGCACGCCCGGCAGCGCTGAGGAGGCGGAGGCGGAGGAGGCGGAGGCGGAGGAGGCGGAGGAGGAGGCCGGGAGCCTCCCCTCGAGCAGCCACGGGTCCGCCGCGAGCCGGCACAGCACGTGCTCGCGGAGCGCGCCGTCGCCGCGGATCTTGACGCCGAACTCGTTGGCGAGGATGCGGCCGAAGGCGTCCATGGCCATCTCGCGGCACCACTCGGGGTCCGCCGGCTTGAGGAACACCTGGACCGAGTTGTCCTCCAGCACCGAGACGAGCGGCTCGGCGATGGACGCCGCGTTCTTGGAGACCCAGTCGCTCGTCTCGTCCACGGACGCGTCGTCGAAGATGAGCACGAGCGCCGGCTGGTCGTGCTGCAGCGCCTGCACGCGCGGGTCGCGCCGCCGCCGCGGGTCTCGGCTGCGCTTGAGGCTCTTCTCGAGCGCGAGCGCGGACGAGGGCGTCGCGAGGCGGCCCAGCAGCGCCGCCATGCGCGCCTTGAGCTCGCTGGGCGCCAGCTCCAGCTTGAGCTCGGGCGGCGGCGGCGCCGGCATCTCGCACGCGAACGTCTCCAGCACGAGGTTCACCACGTCGACCGTCGGCATGTTGACGATCCCGTCGTGCGTGACCTGCTCCTTGGCGCCGGCCGGCGGCTGCCGAGTCGAAGCCGAGGCGGAGGCCGAGGCCGAGGCCGAAGCCGACGGCGCGCCGAAGCGTATCCGCTTGGCGTTGGCGCTCTCGACGCGCTCCGTGATGGTCTGCGCGGCCGAGCGCTTGCCGACGCGCGCGCGCTGCAGCGAGACGTCCGCCACGTACTTCCTGCGCGGCTCCTTGCTCTTGCTGATGGCCCGGAACGCGCGCTCCGAGGCGCCGGCGGCGATCAGCACGTCCGTGATCTCGTCCACGAACGCCTGCGCCGCCGGGTGGCTCAGCAGCTTGACGAGGTTCGCCTGCAGCGTCTTCTGCACGACCGCGTCGTCCGTCGAGAGCCCGACGAGCGTCGGCAGCACGGCCGGCATGAGCTGCGGGCGCAGCGCGGCCAGCAGCGACAGCGAGTTGACGGCGACGCTCAGCTCGCGCCGGCCGAGCGCGCGCGGCAGCGAGCCCCGCACGCGCGCGCCCATGCGCTCGACCGCGGCCACGCCCAGCGCCTCGAGCCGCGGCCGCTCCAGCGCGCGCTGCGCCTCGGGCGTCGCGATGCGGTCCACCGTCAGCGCGTCCGGCTGCACGTTCGAGCGCGCCGGGTCGCGGAACACGGCCGCGTCCTGCGCCGGCACGAGCAGCAGCGCGCCCGCCTCGAGCAGCTTCCACGCGCGCAGCCACACGAGCGTGCTGGCGGCGCTACTGCTGCTGCTACTACCACCGCTACTGCTATCGTCCGGACCCGAGGCGACCACGTCGCCGGCCGACTCGAGCGTGCGCTGCACAGCGTCCAGCAGCGCGCGCGCGTCCTCGGCTAGCGCCGCGTCGGCCGGGGCGGCGGCCGTGGCGGCCAGCGCGCTCTGGAAGGCCGGGCGCAGCCGCGCGCGCGCCGCCTGCAGCGCCAGCAGCAGCGTGCGGTCGGTCGAGTAGCTGAGCAGCAGCACCGTGTGCGCGGCCTCGAAGAGCGCGGCTGAGAGCGCCAGCTGCGCGCGCGGAGACGCCGCGGCCGCCACCGCCGCCTCGGCCGCGCGCGCCAGCAGCTGCAGGATGCCGGCGGCCAGCGCCGCGTGCGGCAGCTGCGTCAGCGGCAGCAGGAAGGGCAGCGCGGCCCGCAGCGCCGCGAACTCGGCGCCCGACGGGTCGCGGTGCAGCGCGCGCTCCTGCGCCTGCTGAAAGAGCGCCAGCTGCTCCGCGTGGCTCGCGCGCGCGCTGCCCGCCTCCTCCTGCAGCTGCTGCAGCAGCGCCGACACCTCGGCCTCCATGGCCGTCGGCGGTTGGCGGTTGACTTGGTTTTGGTATATACGCGAGGCGGCCAGGCGCCCTCACACGCGCTCCCAGCCGCGGTGATCCTCCGAGCGCTGTCCTGGTGAAAGAGGGGCACTTCTGCGCTGCCGAGCTCATAACGAGACGGTTTCCGACGACTGCGTATCGGTAGTACCGGTTTATCAAAGATAAAACCGGTTTGAGGCGGTAGTCGCGCGGTGGTGATCGCCACAAAGCTGGCAGCAGCAGGGGAAGGAAGCGACGACGAGACCTTGGCGCTCCCTCTCTCCGTCTCGGCCTCTCTGTCTCTACAGGACCCTCGAGCCCGCACCGCTCTCTCTTTCTCTCTCTCTCTCTCTCTCTCTGACCCCGTCTACAGAACCCTCGAGACCGCGGACATGGCGGCGGCGCGCGAGGTGCTGGGCAACCAGCCGCTGGTGATCGACAACGGCAGCGGACTCATGAAGGCGGGCTTCGCGGGCGGCGAGACGCCGCACGTGGTGTTCCCGTCGCTCGTGGGCGCCACCAAGCACACGCGCATGATGCCGGGCGGCGCGTGCGAGGGCGCGGACGCGTTCGTGGGCGCCAAGGTGCAGCACCACCGCGGGCTCTTCCGGCTGCAGTACGCCATGGAGCACGGCGTCGTGTCGGACTGGGACGCCATGCACCGGATATGGCAGCACGTGTACTCGAAGGACATGCTGAACGTGCAAAGCGAGGAGCACCCGGTGCTGCTCACGGAGGCGCCGCTGAACCCGGTGGCGAACCGCCAGCGCGCCGGCGAGGTCTTCTTCGAGGCCTTCAACGTGCCCTCGCTCTTCGTCTCGCCGCAGGCCGTGCTCAGCCTCTACGCCTCGGGCCGCACCACGGGCGTCGTGCTCGACGTCGGCGACGGCGTCTGCCACGTCGTGCCCGTCTACGAGTCCTTCACGCTGCCGCACGCCATCACGCGCGTCGACATCGCCGGCCGCGACGTCACCGACCACCTCCAGCTGCTGCTGCGGCGCGCGGGGTACAACTTCCAGACGTCGGCCGAGCGCGAGGTCGTGCGAGAGATCAAGGAGAGGCTCTGCTACGTCGCGTTCAACCCCGCCAAGGAGGAGCAGCTCGAGGCCGAGAAGGCCGCCATAGGCGCCAAGGACGTGCTCGCCAAGGACAAGGGCGCCGGCGCCGCCCCTGCGGACGACGCATCCGCCTACTACCTCCCGGACGGCACGCTGCTCAACGTGCGTCTTGCAAGCTCTCTATGCTCTATGCGTACTGTCCCGACCGACGGCAGCTCCTGCCGCTGTCCAGACTGTGTGATGTGAGTGACGCTGACCGTGTCGCGTGGCTGGCTC
>JAADXX010000702.1:0-14998 GCA_023338025.1 Phytopythium oedochilum
CAACTTCATCATCGGCGCTGCTCTCGTGCAGACGTCGATGGGCTACAAGCTGCCCGTGTTCATTGGTGGCATCATGAGCTTCGTCGGCGTCATCATTGCCATCTTCTTCCTCAAGATCAAGATGCACATGATGTAGTGTGGACGCCGCAGTCGAGCGCGTGCACACACTTCTAGGCGTCATCCCTGTCACTTTTTCGTTTCTCAATATGAGTGTCGCAATTTCTATGCTTTAGCATATTGCACTCGACGTTGTTTTGCTCGATCACTTCGAGTTTTGCCGCCCACCGCTGCAACCCAGGCTGACATCCTCCGCATGTAGTTTCACCTCCAAACTCATTTTTCCGTCTCGGGATCGTGGGGGCGTACTGCACTCATCGGCACGGATGAGTCGATTGCATTGCAGCGCCTCCGCTGCCAGGGAGTGACGTGGAGGGTTCAAGCGAGGTGTTGCTGAGGAGATTCTCGTTTCGCTTCGTTTCGGGGCGTGAGATGGCTGTATTGACACGCCTCCTGCCGGGAGTGGTGAGGAGGGTTCGATGCTTACTGGCTTGAGGTGACTAGTGACCGAGAGGCTAAAATGCACAATGACTAAACTAGCGATCGCCTACTTGCTGGGACGCAATCCTGCCGCACTCGGGAGAAATGACTGGATGCGGCGAACGACTGGTGCTCGAGGCTTGAAAACAAGGCCTGCATTCCTCGGCGGCAACATCTGGTCGACGAACACTCTCCTCTCCGCAAAAAGGCGCTTTCAGCAGGTCTCACTCCTGCTGAAAACGGTCAAACTGGTCGGCTCGCGACCTTGCCAGCTCACCCCGTGGTGGTTACGCCTCCGGAGAGCTATTTTCAGTGAAAGAAAAAATTTCACACTACGCTCCAAAAAAATGATCATTGCAAGGCAACATTTTGGTCAATACAACCTCTGTCATCTTAGCTCAAACTTCATGGTCATGATCGCTCACAGCCGCGTCGTCAAGCATGCCGTCGAGACAGCAATGTGCGCTGGGAGCTACGTATACACGGTGCAAATCCGAATGCTTTGTTTGTTACGATCATTTCCTGACATAGGAAGTAAATGCCGAGCACTATACTAAGACGCCGTGAATGTTGCACCGAAACAGATTCGCCAACAGCAACAGGAGATGGTGAGACTCCCACCTTCGAGGGCCGCTTCCGATGCGTCACGGGCGAGTGGCGGCCATGTACAGCGCCCAGGTCCGCGTGAGCCCGTCGTCCATGGCCGCCGTCTGCAGCTTGGCCATGGCAGTGGCCTTGTCAACAGTCGCGTAGTTGGCGTAGAGCAGCGACGACCAAGTGTTCGCCAGGTCATTGTTGACGATCATGCTGATCTTGGACAGCACCTGCGTCCACTCCTGCTGCACGAACTCTTTGGTACGCACGAACTCTGTGACGGGCGAGATGGGGATCATATGGATGCCGTGGATCGCGTACTTCTCAGCGCTGAACCACGTCGAATAGTCGACCTTGTTGTCGAACAGGATGCCCGGCACCTTGTTGGGAATGATGGATGCCGGATGCACCGTGTTGGAGTTCGTCATGAGGAAGTACGTCTGAATGGCGCGCGCGTTAAGCTTGACCATCAGCTTGCCGATCGTCGCGAGCTCCGTGTTGCCCGTGATCTGTCCGTATAGCGCGAGGCCGTAGTGAAAGTTCATGTCCTCTGACGAGCTCTCCTCGTCCTTCCCGTCCGCGAAGGGCGTCACGCCGTGCGAGTACGAATGCCCGCGGTACCAGTCAAAGTTGCGGAACTTGACAAAGTACGTGTCGCTCCAGGACGGATTGGCGACGTCACGCACGAGCAGGTCCGTGATGGTGTTGAGCGCCGAGATGCCTGACCACGTTGGGTCGAGCTTGTTCACGATCGCGGCCGTGACAATCCAGTAGCCGTAGTGGAAGTGATGGTCATTGTACATGGTGTTGCCGAAGTCCGAATTGATGTCGCCCGTCGCGAAACCTTGCGAGCTCACAATGCCTCGGTAGATCGTGTCGTACTGGAGCTTGTACTTCCACGAGTTCGCGATGTAAGGGGCCAGCACTGTGCGCAGCTTGCTCAGGCAGGTGGAAAGCACGGAAGTGTCGGCGCCAACAACAGACGTGTCGCTCGCCACGAGGCACAGCGAAGCGTACTTCTGCGCCGCCTTCCCGTTGTAGTAGTAGCTGCCATCGACGGGGATCGCCCACGCAGCGTTGATATCCGCCTTGAGGGTGGTGAGCAGCTTCTGCGTTGAGACATCGGACGCGGACGGCTTCCGGGGCGGGAAGAAGTCGACTGGGACCGACGCTGTGTCAGTAAACTGCCATACGGGCGTCGAGGTCGTGGTGCGCAGCGCCTGCATGAGTCCCCGAGTGGTCGAATACGCCGTGATGCCCGTCGCCTCGGTCGCGGTCGAGCGGTCGAGCGTCGCGACATGGTGTGGCTGCGCGTAATGAAGCATCCCGGCACCGCATGAGCCGCTCGTCTTCCAGTTGTACGCGTAGGAGCTCTCGTCCTTGGCCGCGACGTCGCCGCCCTCCAAGATACAAAACGAGGCTTGGTCGAACACGGTTTGTTGCGCCGTATTGGTGATTAGCGCAAGCCGCATTGTCCCCGTGAACTTGGATGCCGCAACCAGCTTGGATGAGCCACTGAGCGTCAGAGCCACTGCGGTCGAGAAGTAGAGTGTCCACGTCTGACCGTTGTTGAGCGTGAGCACGAAGCGGTCACTAGTAGTGACAAGGCCGGGCATCGCCGTTTGGCTGTTGATGGTCAGGATCGCGTACACGGTCGAGATGCTGGGCGTCAACGTCGTGAACTTGGCGGTCGTGAACGCCATGCCGCTAACGAGTGTCGACTCGTACTTGCCCGCCGAGTTGGCAAAGCGTACCATCACACTGAGATCGTCCCAGTCGTAGACCTCGAACGTCGGCACGGCCGTGAACTCAGTCGCGGATAACGTGAAGTCGTTCACCGAGCCGTGCAGGTAGTACTGGTTGGCTGCTCCGTTGCCCGTGCTACCGCCGAACGCACGCGTGGGGTAGGCGTAGCTGAGCCCAAGGCCGTAAGGCGCCGTCGTGACTTGAGGTCGCACAGTGTACGGGTTCGCCCATGCACCTTGCACTTGCGCATCAGTCGTGTACGCGATCATGTTGCCCCACCAGTTGTTGGTTGGGATGGCACGACTACCGACGATCCCGGCTGCCATAAACTTGGGTGGCAGTAGCGACGACATTGCGCTAGTCGACGGGACCAATGACGACGGTGGAGCGCTCGTCGACAGAGACGTCAACAGCTGGAACTCGCTCAGCTCCGCGCTGGTGACGGTAATGTCGTACCCGACGGTGGAATTGTCCACAGTAGTGGAGTTGTCGTCGAGCTGAGCGTTCGAAGACCCAGCGGCAACTAGCATTGCTATGGCCGCGACTATCAGCCTTCCACCTCGAAACGAGATCAGCAACATCGTTGCAGGTGGAGCGCGAAACTTGGGAAGAAGGGCTGGCACAGCAGGGTCTTGTGGATCGGAGCCGGGAAATCCGGGAATGGAACAGATCAGCCGGTTCGGACGAGAGGAAGGCGGCTTACGGCAGGCGCTTCCTCGTCAGTGTACGGGCAGCCAGGGGTACCAACTACAGCGGGAAGCCCGTCGAAGCGAGGCTTTGCGCTTCCATGTCCATCGCCGCCAGCTTGACCGCGGCCGCCACCAGTCAGATCGGTTGTCGTGGCCCCAAGCTCCTGCGAGTGCTTCAACGGCAGACAAGCCCAGTCGAGTTTGTTGAAGAGCGCGTTGAAGTTGCTCGAGTACTCCAAACCGGATGGAGCACATGGTACCAGGTACGTATTCTGCGATTGGCTCCATAGACGCCGACCACCTCGGATTGATCGGGGTCTCACACCGCAACCGGTGAAAGCTGTGGGACAAATCCCGAGCAGGAAATCCTTGGGTCAATCTGATTCGGCTCGGGAGCTCCTCTCGGGAACTTGATTCCTTGGCGCATCAGCAACTCCCGACGGCGGCCGCGCGCCTGGCAAATGCACACTTCAATACACGAGCACGTGCGGACTGAGCGGCCGTCGAGAGGAGTCGACTGGAGGAGAGCGCTCGGGACGAAAAGACACGTGGATGAACATTGACTCGTTCACGATGAACTTGCACTGTAGGACCGTGACGAAACGGACAGTCGACGCGGCCAATGCGTGCGGTAAGCTGAGCAGCAAAAGACGCGTGGATGAACATGCCTCGCTCAACGTGAACTTGCGTCGCGGCCCGCGACGCAAGTTCATGCGACTCGCGGCGCACTGCGGCGGAACTTCAGAGTCGCGCGCGACTGTCTGGCTTACAGTCGGTCGGTCCATCCTCTGGACACACAGTCTGTGCGTGTGAACGTGACCAACCCGTCCATCTCATCTGCGCTCGTCGATCCTGGGCCGCCACTGAGCAAGAGTAAACGCCAGCGCGTGCAGTGTAGACGTCGTCAAAAAGGGCACGCCCTACGCTGATCGCACAGTGTGCGAACACCAGGGGTGCTGTACACAGACGAGCAAGTCAGGTGAAATGATTGCACACGGCTTCACCAAAAAGACGACCAGAGCTGCGGATCTGCACATCGGAACGAATCAAAACGAACTTCAAGTCGTTGAAGGAACGCTCGCTCACGTCTCGGCTGGCCGCTCGAGAACTCGTAGAAGGAGCACGATGGAGACTCGTAGAAGAAGCACGACGGCGACTCGTAAAACTCGGGCGCCGCGCTCGCGGGCACCAGTTCGGGCATCTTGGCACCGTCATAGACCCAGCGCAGTCCATGGCCGCGTCCTCCACGAACGCATCCTCTACGGCCTTCGCCGCGGCCGCTCGCCATGTCGCCAACGCTATTATCGGGATTATGTAACAACTAACAGCAATAATCGCAATAGAGAGACGCTTTATATTATTATAAGGTCGCATTCAGTTACGTGTGACATCAAATGACCGATGTTGGTTGTATAATCTATGCGAGTCGCCACGATATTTTGTGGGTTTAGCCTTGCAATCGAGACATTCGGATTTTTTCTTTTGATTATTCGAAAAACTCTTAAAGAAAATCGAAATTAAAATCGAGCAGCAGTGATTCATTCGCGACGATGGCGGCGGTGGCTCGCAACCTGGGCGTCGTGCGCGCCAAGATCGCGGACGCGGTAGCCAAGAGCGCGCGGAAGCAGCAGGTGCGTCTCCCCCTCCGCGCAGCCTGCGCGCGCGAGCGAGCGGCGCCTGACGCGTGACGCCCTTGCCGGAGCAGTGCACGCTCGTGGCGGTGAGCAAGACCAAGCCGGAGGAGGACCTGCAGGCCGCGTACGACCAGGACCAACGCCACTTTGGCGAGAACTACGTGCGTGGAGACGCGCTGCTATTGCAGTTGACTGTGTGCTACTGCCAGTGCCGACTCACCCTTCCGGCTCGCTGTGTCCGACCCCGGCGCTGCAGATCCAGGAGATTGTGACCAAGGCGCCGTCGCTGCCGGCCGACATCAAGTGGCACTTCATCGGCCACGTGCAGTCCAACAAGGCCAAGACGCTCGTGCGCGGTGTGCCCAATCTGTTCGTGGTCGAGACGGTCGACTCGGTCAAGATCGCCGACGCGCTCAACAAGGCGTCGGGCGAGTTCCGCGCCGAGAAGCTCAACGTCATGGTGCAGGTCAACACGAGCGCCGAGGAACAGAAGTCGGGCATCTCGCCCGAGGGCTCGCTCGAGCTCGCGCAGCACATCGTCTCGTCCTGCGAGCACCTGCGGCTGACAGGCCTCATGACGATCGGCCGCTACGGCGACACGACCTCCGAGTGCTTCGACCGCCTCGTCGAGTGCCGCGCACGAATCGCCGACGCGCTCGGCGTGCCGGAAGCGGAGCTCGGGCTCAGCATGGGCATGTCGGGCGACTTTGAGCTCGCAGTACGTGGCTCCGTGGCTCTTGGCTGGCTGGAGTGGTGGACCGAGAGACTCACTGCTGGACGCTGTGATGTGGCGGCAGATCGCGTGCGGCAGTACCTTTGTGCGCATCGGATCGACCATCTTTGGCGAGCGCAACTACGCCGCCAGGGGCTGATCAGCTTGTGCTTTGGCGCACCACGAAGCACTCTAGACACCCACTGCGAGCGCTAGCAAGGACTGATATCAGCGTGAAAAGCGAATGCAGGACGGTGCATCGTTGCTTTGGTTCGTGACATCTCCTTCTCCCTAGCCTCACAGCAACTCGAACGCCATGGCCGACTTGATGTCATAGCCGCCCGCTGCATTGTCCTCCGACCAGGCTGCTGCTGCGCGCTGAGCCTCTTCAGTTGGGTTGTAGACGCCAGTGAGGTCGGCATCAGACGGCGGGTTTTGCCGCGCATTCGCCTTCTCGCGAACGATATCCTCCACGTCAATGTACGTCGTCTCCGGCTCGTTCGGATACATCTCGCGCCACGTCTTGCCGGCCTCACGCGCCTTACGCTGCTTCTCTTCCGCTTGCGCGCGCCGCTGCTGGCGCTTCTCGTCGGCTTCTTGGGCCTTCTGAGCGCGCTCTGCTCTCCGCTGCTCTAGAATGTGCATCGACATCATGTCCTTCTTGTGGAATCGGTCCTCCGGCAGCTCCTCGTCTTCGTCCACTGGGTCCCACTGCGTCGCCCGCTGCATCATCGAGCTGCCCTCATAGGTGTCAGATTGGGGCATCACGAGGTGGAACATCTCCGCCAGCGACTTTGACTGCTGTGGTAGTGGTAAAGGTGGCACCATCTTGTCCTGGTCTTCTGCGCCGTCGTTCAGAGCCTGAGCGAGCAACCAAGGCGCCGATCCCTGGTCGGCAGACTGGGCATCCCAGCGCTTGTCGATCAGCGCGGAAACGGTCAAGCTGTTCTCGCCCCGGTTTAAAGTCACGCTCGCGGACTCGGTTACTACCGGATACGGCAGGAAAGTGCCTGGTGGATCGCCAAGCATACACAGGACAGGACCATGGACGTCAGATCTTCACAGCTACGGAGTAGCAATGCACAGCACGAAGTTGGACGTACCGAAATCGCGGTGGCCAGCAGCTTTGACCGCGAGGTACTCAGCTCGCAACTCGATTTCGACGTCGTCGCCGCTGATCACGACGCTCTCAAAGAAAACCTTCGCACTTAACCGCTCGCCAGCGCCTCGAAGAATCTCACGGGACAGCGCGGTCGAGCTGCTCTCGACAGCTGATAAGCGCGCACATCGTGTTTTTCTACTTGTAGCGCCAGCATCCAGCCCCCACTCTTCGTACACTTCGCACCGAGCTGTCGCCGTCTTCTCAGCTGTTTTGGGAGTCGTCTTGTTAGCAGCTTTCGAGGTGCGCGACGCACTAGAAACCTCCTGGATGATCGGCGCCTGGGACTTTCGGATGTAGTGGCGCGGCGGCGGCAGCTCTCCGGCGTAGGCGAGGCGTGGGAGCTTGAATCGAGGATCCAGCTTGACCTTGTACTATTGGGCGGACGCACGTGTTAGCTACTCTCGCCTGTGTGAGCGAGCTCCCCAGAGATCGTCCGCACCTTTTGGTCAATGTACTCAAGCGCGAGCTCGCACACAAAATTGCGGAACGCTCCCGTCTTGTCCTGCCTGCAGTCGTCCACGACCTTGGAGTTCACCGCCACGTCGAACGCGAGCGAGCGCTGCCCCTTCTTGTCCGTCACTTCGTGCGGCGCCCCCAAGCTCAGCGGGACATGGATTCCCTGGGTTGCATCGCTCCGTCAGGTCTCTGTGCTAATCTAATCGCATGAGGTCCTTCGCAGACACTGCGTCTCCTACCTCTTGCTCCTTCCCTTGGTCGTCCAGCTGCTTCTTCTGCGAGAAGGTCTGCACAGCGTCCGAGTGGCACACATTCACAAAAACCTAGAGGGCGGGGTCGCAGTTCGGAAGAGCAGCATCAGCATTGGGGAGGGGGGCGACTTGCACGCGGCCACGCAGTCGCGCATTACCTTCTTCTTGCTCTCCACGTCGAGCGTCTTGACCACAAACCCCGGCTGCACGTCGATGTGAACCTGCGCCGAGCCCATTCCATCAGTGCGCGCTGTTAGATCCATCAGAGTAGTCGCTGACAGCGCGCGCAGTGGTCCCGTACGCCCTCTGTCTTGGGCTTGAGCCCCTCCGCGTCCATCACTTTGTCGCCTGGGAACTTTGGCGCAAATCCTGTCGCCGCCGAGTCGAGTCCCATGAGTCCCGAGCAGCAGAGCTACGCCGTAAAGATCCACGCACCTGAAGCGTGCGACCCGGCCTCAGCGCTCTGCTTGAGCATGCCCAGCAGCGCCGAGTCGGCGTCCGAAGGCGTCGGCGAGCCGGAAGCTTGCAGCTGCTGCTGCATGGCCGCGACCAGCCGCCTGTAGCTGTCCGGGTCCGTCTTCTCGAGCTCGTCCAGCATCTGCTCCGTCATCGGGAGCTCGTCAGCCGTGTTACTGTATGAGGGTCGAGCCGCTCGACCGCCGGCCACGTACGTCGGCGTAGCGCTCGAGCGTCCCGCTGTCCATCGGAGGGCCCTCGGGTCCCGCGCCAAGCGCCATTGCCTGCATCGCGTCCATCTCCGCGCGCGCTTGCCTGTCTGTGGGCGTGGCCGCCTGGCCTCCGGCTCCGCAAGAGAGGAAGTAGGAGGAGCGCGGCGCGGAAGCGTCGCGGGCATCCGGCGGCGGCTCCGACAGTCGCTGGTCATGTGGAGATAACCAAGCGTATTGTAGTGACTCGGCTAGGTTCGAATAATGCCTTCAACCTGTTACATTCACCGTAGAGGAAAGCATTCTCCATGGGGCCGCCCCCTGCCCAACAGCGCGAGTCGCG
Source organism: Phytopythium oedochilum (assembly GCA_023338025.1). NCBI lineage: Eukaryota > Oomycota > Peronosporomycetes > Pythiales > Pythiaceae > Phytopythium > Phytopythium oedochilum. Next base: position 8,790 of record JAADXX010000702.1, read on the forward strand.
CCGTGGTGGCGTCCAGATCGAAAGGATGCGAATTGGAGAAGGCAGAGAGCAACCACCATCATCTTTGGGCGGTGGGGTGGGGGGCGAGTGCTTCGCAGCCAACTCGACCTCCTCCATCGAGCGTCTGAACGGCTTGCAGCACTCGCAGACTGCGGGACAGCGTTCGTTCCTGCTTGGAAAATGTCGACTTTGTGTGTCTTGATATTTGGCGCGGAGTCTCCGCCACTGAATGCGACGAGAACGCATCGAAGGCCTTGACGCTCGTAGATGAAGGATTTTGGCACAGGAACTGTAGACGCGAGGGCAAGGTACAAGACTCCGAGCACGGACAAAAGCCACAACCCGGGACGCAAAACAGGGGAGAGGTGGTGATAACCTTGACTCGTTCACTTGTTGTGTTGCTTCTTTGTTGAGCGCGCGCGCGTTAGTCGGTGCCGCTGCTGGGCGTCGATCCTCCGCACGCAATGCTCGCACAACCTGCCTTCCGCCGACGCTCGTCCGGTCCAGACCAGCCTCCCGCCTCCGACGAGGGCGGCGGAGAGGCTCAGCACTGCAGTTTTACGGTCGCGTCCCTGACTTACATCAGGTCGACGAACGGCTGCGGCGCCATGGTGATCGGCGACGTGCCCTTGGTCTTGAGCGTGTAGCCAGCCTTGGGCTGCGCCGGGACGCGCTTGATCACCGCGCGCACTGCATGACCCGGTCGGTGGACAGACACACAATGTCGTCAGTGACCATAGCAACCATCAACAGGGTAAGGGTTACAGCGAGACGCACCGCCGGTGGCGTGGGCCTCCTTCTTCTTCAGCTCGTTCTCCTTGACGCGCGTGAGGAAGCCCTGACGGCACTTGGACTGGTGCACGTGCTCGATGCGCACGTTGATGTGCTTGTGGATGATGCGGTTGCCCACGATCTTGTTCACACGCACGCCGACCGAGCGCTTGGTCACGTTGAACACGCGGCCCGTGCGGCCGTGGTAGAACTTGTGCGGCATGCCCTTGTGGATGGCGCCGTTGGCCTTGATGTCGACGTAGTCTCCGACCTTGAACGTGCGCAGGTAGGTCGACATCTTGACCATGCCGCTCTGGCGGAACGGGCGCGCGAACATGTCGCGCGTGCGGGCGCGGTAACCAAACGAGTGCGGCATTTTGAATCACAAAAGTGCTCCGAACTGCTGCAGCCACCACCAACACACGAGAGCAGCGAGCGTCAGTCCCGTTGCCCAAGAGAGTTCACGGCCAGGCTCGGACGCGTCGGTGCTCGGGGCCAGGCGGTCGGTGCGTGGGGCGGCAGCGGCCGGCAGGAGGGGGAGGTGGCCGATCGCGTCCTGCTAGCGCCGCGTTGTCGCATCGCGCAACTGTCAGCCGAGCATCGCCTGCATCGCTCGCGGACGGAAAGTTTGGCCGCGGTCTTCTCGCCCTGTGCCTCTCTCCTCCTCCTCCCTCCCGCTGCTGCTGCTGCTCCGCGCTCCCCTCGCGGCCCGCGCTTCGAGCCGCTGGGCGGCCCAGGGGAGGGGAGCCCACCCTCGCGGCCAAGCCCTGATCCGAGCCCGCGTCCGGTCCGAGAGACCGCCGCCAAAGGCGCGCATATTACCTGCAAAGTCGAACGAGACAAGAAGGAACTGCGAGCGCACAGGGCCGCCCCGAGCCGCGCGGTTGGCCTCAAACTATTGGCCGGGAAGCCGCCGGCCGCCGCTGGTGCTGCGATGGCGGGCCAGTCACCGCGGTCCGGGACCGCGCCGGACCGGTCCGTCGGAGTAACCGGTATCTTTTTACGCGGTTCGGTATTCTTTTCGACAGGTTGCTGAGGTACCGCGCGGCGTAAACCGGCGTACCCGCACAAACGTAACCTCCGGAGGGAGCGACCGGTGGATTCGGCATGGAGGTGCGTGGGCGCCCGCGCGCGCTTGGGGCGGCGCGGCCGCTGCTGACGCCGCTGCTGACGCCGGTGGTGTCTCTGCGTGCGCATTAGGACGAGGAGTTCGGCGAGGAGGTGCTGGCGGTGGCGGGCCGAGCCGACGCCAAGACGGAGGAGCCCAAGGCGGCGGATAGCAGCGCCGAGTGGGTTGGCCGCGCGGCGGCGGACGCGGACGAGGGCAAGCAGGAGACGGATGAGGACGAGGAACTGTATGGAGGCGTGGCCATCAAGCTCTCGAGCGCCGAGGCGCCGGCCGCCGCCCCCTCCGCCGCTCCGGTACGGCCTTGCGCGGTGGAGGCGCGCGATATTTACTGAGCCCGCGCGGACTGACGGCCGCGTGGCGTGCAGGAGAAGCCGGCGGGCGGCGACAATGAGGACGAGGACGAGGACGAGGACGAAGACGAAGACGTGGCGATCGTGCTGGGCGGCGGCGACGGAAAGGGTGCTAAGCCCACGCTGCGCTTCACCGGCGGCGGCAACCGGTACGTGCGCGGGAGCTTCGCGGCCGGCGCGGCTCCGCACGCGGGTGCCGTCAGTGCCGGCGCCGCGCACGCGCACGCGCTCGGCAAGGCGGAGGGCGCTGCGGACGACGGCGTGGACGACCTATCCGTGTTCGGCGGCCGGCGCACGGCCTTCGACGTGGACATCGACATGCTGGAGGAGAAGCCGTGGCGCAAGCCGGGCGTCGACATCTCGGACTACTTTAACTACGGCTTCGACGAGCACAGCTGGCGCGAGTACGCGGCGCGCCAGCTGCAGCGGCGCCACGAGATGGCCGTGGAGAAGACGCGCGAGCAGGCGGCGCGCCATGCCGTGTCGATGGCCAACCAGCAGCACCAGCAGCAGCAGCAGGTGGCCGGGATGCACCGAGGCGGTGTGCCGCCGCGAGGCTCCGGCCCTCCTGGCGGCGCCAACGGCCTACCGCCTCGAGGGGCGGGCGCGTCGGGGACTGGCAATGGAAACGGCATGCCGCCGCAAGGGATGGGTCCTCCTGGGTGGCACCCGAGCATGGGGCCGCCTCCTGGGTACTGGGGACAGGGCGGCCCACCGCCTGGCCAGTGGGCCGGGCCTGGGTTCGGCGGGCCCTGGATGGGTGGCCCTGAAGAGCGTGGCGGACGCGGAGGACGAGCCGGCGGTCGTGGCAGAAGCTCTGGCCGCGGCTCGTCGTCCCGCGACTACGACGACCGAGGACGGAAGGGCGGCGACGACCGCGGCGGAGCGTCCAGGTCAAGAGACGCGAGCCAGTCGGCCGCGCGCGACCGCTCTCGGTCCCGCGAGCGGCGTCGTGACGACCCGCGCGGTAGCAGAGACGCCGGGAGGGACTCTCGCGAGCGAGGTGAACGTGGCGGCGACCGAGGGGAGCGTGGCGGCGACCGAGGGGACCGAGGTGGAGGACGTGGCGACCGTGGACGCGATCGGGACCGCGATCGGGACCGCGACCGAGGCCGCGACCGTGAGCGCGAGCGTCCGCGTGAGCGAGATGGCGACAGACGCGACCGAGGGCGTTCGCGCTCTCGCGACCGCGAGTCTCACAAGCGCCGCGTGCGCGACGAGGGCTCGGGCCGGCCCGGCGGCCAAGGCGGTGGCGAACCGCGTCCGAAGCGAAGACGTTGATAGCAAGCCGCTCCGCTTCTGCATTAGCACTAGTTCTTCCAATACGAGCACCTACCTGTTCCCTTCTACCGCGCACTCGTCCTAGAACTTGTTGCGCAGCCACAGCTCCGTCTCAAACTTGTCCAGGTCCTGCGCCAGCACCTGCGCAGCCATGTGCGCGCCGCCCTGGATGCGCTCAACGGGCACAAGCGTCAGCGCAGGCAGCTGGCCGCCCATTGTAGCACTGGCGTCCGGCGGCAGGGTCTGCTTGAGCGCCGAGGCGATTTCCAGCTCGCTCCCGAACGCCGTCGCGACGTAGAACACGCGGGCGTGAAACACGCGGTCCCACGGCAGAATTGCGTCCGTGAGAGCGGCGGTAGTCGCGCTCCACAGCGCGGCAGTGAGCTGCGTCACTTGTGCAGCAGAGAGCACGGCGACGCTGGTGGCAGTCCACTTGGCCAGGGAGACGGACAGGCACATTGCTCGGTTGACAATGGAGCTCTCGCTCTGGAACTCGACACGTCCGTCACTGCATGTGCCGGCGAACGACTTGCTCCGAGGCGAGAGATGCTTGACCACCTTGTGGGTCAGCGCCTGCAGCTCGACCTCGATGAGCGCGCTGCGAGGGAGGTGCGACACCTGGATCACCAGCAGCGGCGCGTCCTTGACCAGCGCGACGAGCTGCTCGTCCTTGTCGACTTCGTCGTCGCTTTCGTCGCTGTCTTCAGCGTGCTCGTACATGTCGCGCAGTCCAGCGTTCAGGCGCAGCTCGTCGCGAGATGCAGAGCACACGCTCTCCATGTCTGCGTCTCCGGAGGAGCCGCGTGTGACGTACACAACCGCCGAGCACACGTGCCGCAGGTTGGAGTCGAGAGCTTCGAGCGCACGTCCGGCATTCACAAAGCTCTGTTTGCCCTGTGACAAGTGGTCGCGGCCGACGAGACCCATCGTCTGCGGCAGCAGCGCGATCTGGCCGGCGAGCAGGACGAGCGAGCGGTGGAGAATGTTGGCCTGGCTGTACGGCCCGATGCAGTGAGGAGCCCAGCAGGAGATGCTCTTGACGTGCAGCACGTCGCGCACCACTCGCTGTGGCCGGCGCTTGCTCGCCCCGCTCCCGCGCACTGCCAGGCAGTCCATCAGAACTCGCGTTGGCACGATGGATGCGACTTCGACGCAGCTGCGCGAGGGCGGGAGGTACTCGCCAAAGTACCGGCAGTACTCGGCGTTGATGGCGCCGAACGCCGACATGTCGTGGACGTACAGGTGGACGAAGCACACGTCGTCCAGCGTCATGTCTTCGCGGGCGAGCGCATCTACGAATCCGGCAAGCAATAGTGTGAGAAGCGGTGGCCATGAACAGCAAGCTTGCATGCTACTAGCGTACCTTGAACCTGGCGGAACATGTCGGCCATCTCGTCGGCCAGAGTTTGTTCCTCACTGCCGCTGGCCGAGCAGGTGACGCCGCTCAGGTGGAACTGATCACGGAACTTGCCATAGACTGGAAACAACGCGCGCTTTTCGCTCGCGTTAGCAGCTGCAAGCGTCGTTGCTGTGGGCGTCGAGTGCTCGGAGGTGGGCGACAGACTGAAAGGAACTGGCAGCATCTCCAGGGAAGGCAGCCTGGACGCGAGCTTGGACGGGCTGGGCGGCGCCTTTTCCTCCAGGTGGGACTGCTCGATCACGAGGAAGGCGACCGGAGCAAAGTAGTCGTCCGAGTGCAGCACAATTCGGGACTGGTCCCTGCGCGACAAGAGCGATGCAACGACGCAGTGAGCGAGCAAGGCGGTTGCTGGCTGCTACCTCTGATCAAAGAGCGCGCGACGTACACTACGATGCGCTTCTTGAAGAGCGGGCAGTCGAGCGTCAGCGTCTCGTACTCCCCGCCCTCTCCGCACACGTTGAGCTGGTACTTTTCTTGCTGCCAAACGCCACGACGAGGCATGAGAAGAACGCTAATATGCCCGGGACGGACCACCCAACGGCTACCTCACCAGCTGCAGGAACTCCATCTGCAGGTCCTCGATCGAGCGCCCGAGGTGTCTGCGCGGCTGCAGCCCGATGGACGCGACCTTGACGACGATGGCCTCGATACCCGCGTCGATCATCTCGCCCAGCAGCTCCTCCTGGTCGCGCCGCCACAGGTACCCGAGGGACGTGAGCCCGAGCCGCGAGCAGCTGCCGCACACACAGGCGGGAAGAACCGAGGTAAACACCACAGAGCCGGTTGTTTGTTATGCAGACCTGCGCACGTACACACTCTCGACGCGGTTGCGCTGGTAGGAGGAGAAGATGGCGCCTGTGCAGACGCCCTGGACCTCCGGGTGGCGCGCCAGCACGTCCTGCAGCAGGCGGAAGAGATCCTCGACCTCGTCTCCGGCCCTCGTCTCCGGGTAGTCGATCTCTGTGGCGACCGCCGAGCCCGTGATGGCGCCCGTGACGAGCGGCAGCTGCATGCTCTCGGCGATGAGCGACACCACGTTGTGCCCGACCGACTGGAACATGAACGAGTCGATTTCGGCAGCCTCGGGCGCCAGCTCCAGCGGCGGGTGCAGGTGCGCCAGACACACGACCTCGTGCCCGTAGCGCACGCACTCCATCATGGCGAAGCAGCTGTCCTTTCCGCCGCTCACGAGCGCCACCACCTTCATCTCGGTGTCGATCTCGGTGTCGATCTCGGTGTCAATCTCGGCAATGATGGC
>JAADXX010000703.1:0-14994 GCA_023338025.1 Phytopythium oedochilum
CCTCTGGCAAGGACTGCGCCATGGTCTGAAGGGCACCCACTAGGTACACTCGGCTCGCTGTGCCCACCGAGTTCGGCGGCGATAACGATCGCAGCAGAGTCATGCTTCTAAGGTAGCTCTGGTACTCCAGTAGGAGCGAACCCAACCGGAATACAGTCGGTCGTAAGCGCCTGAACCAAGCGCATACAGTGCACTGCCATCATTTTAAATGAATCTCCAATTGAAGGTTATAGTTGTATTGCGCTCGCTGGAACGACGCTCCTGCGCATGGCGCTCGTCTCGCCGAACGGAGCGGACGCCGGCCCCCGGAGGGTGTTTGACCGCTGCGCGCTAGTCGTAGTCCTCCTCCTTGGACCACTTGGCGGGCGAGCCGGAGCCCTTGGCGCCCCTGCCGCCTTTGGCGTCGGCGCTCTCGCCCTTGGCTCCCTTGGCGTCCGACTCGTCGTCCTCGTCCGGGTGGTACGACTTCTTGGCCTGCGCGCGGTCCTCCGTGATGTACTTGTACTCGGCCTTGTTGTGCATGATGAGCTCGTCGCCGACGAAGTAGAAGCTGTCGGACACGGTGGCGTACGGGTGCGCGATCATGTCGCCGATGAGCTCGTCGCCGAGCGGCGGCATGGCGTAGATGGCCTCCCACGTGTTGACCGTGTTGGGGATGCAGAAGCCGAAGGTAAAGTCGTAGCTCTTGACGATCTCGTCGCGGAAGTAGTGGCGCTCGATCATGCGCAGGCCGCGCACCTCCTTGGGCCCGACCGAGAACTCGAGCTCGGTCGCGATCGCCGGCAGCCGCAGCACGTCCTCCGAGAACTCGTACCGGATCGTGCGGTACGCGCTCTCGCTGCGCGGCTGCGACAGGTCGATCTTGGGCGCGGCCTTGCCCGGCCGGTCCTTGCCGATCTCGAAGATCTTGTGCTTGGACTCGTAGTCGCTGATGGAGAAGTGCAGGAACTCGATCCCGTACGTGTTGGCGCTCAGCGGGCACAGGAACGCTGCCGCCACCGCAATCGACGGTTAGTCCCTCCCTACGCGCGCGCATGCACAGGCAGGCGCGAGCACGCACAGTCCGTCGGCGCCTCCAGCTCCAGCACGTCCTCGGGGGTGTATCGCTGCCGCGACATGGCGCTCGCGTCGACTGGCTGTCAGGGGAGGCTGCGGGCGGCTCGCCGGCGCTGCTGCTACTGCTATCGAGTGTGTGCGGGCCGGCCGGCCGAGCGGAGAAGTAAGCGCTCGCCGCAGTCCCGACAGACAGACGGAAGACGCCGCTTCAGGCGCCGCCCACCCGCCCCATGGCGCCGCCCGTTCCCGATCCTGGCGGCGCGAAAGGTCGCCGCAACCGTCGGATGGTGTGGGCCACGCACTTCTGTCCCCCGCGACAGTGACCGTGTCTCTTTTATTTCGGCAAACTACTCTACGGGGAAATTTCGGCCCAATTTCACATTTCACAATTTGACACCAAAATTCCGGAAAATGTCTGGAAAAAATTGGATGCGGGCGGCTCGCACCCATGAACTCGCTGCAGAGCAGTCAGACCCGCCGAGGCTCGAGCTGCAACGCACCGGCCTCTCGTAGAAAGCAGGGCAGACGCTGGAGCGACGCCGAGCTTTGCGCAAAACGGGCTCGCCCTCTCAGCGTTTGTATACGGCAAAATCCACGCAACAAAAATCGGGGAAAATAAATAACCCCGTTAGCTAAATAGACCTTGTCCAAAAAATTTGCTCCCAATAGAAGCCCTGGGCGGAATGACCTCCGGCCGAGAAAGGCGCATTGGCAGTAGCATTCGCGCCTCGGTCCGATGCGGAGCGAGCAGGAGACGGCGAGGGACACGGGCGCGAGCCGCACGTTCCGCTCCATCTTTGGGCCGCGCAAGCGCTCGGAGGACGCGGCGGCGGCGGCGACGGACGCGGCGGCCGAGCGCGGCGGCGTGGACGGTATGGACGGCGATGGGGACGGGGACGGGGACGACGGCATGTGGAGCGACGCGGACGCGGACGCGGACGAGCGGCCGGCCGGCAACAACGACGCGCTGGAGGCGGCCGCGGCGGTGCGTGCGGCCGGCGCAGCGCTCGCTGCTGCTGCTGCTGCTGCTGGCGACGGCGGGGGACTCACGCGCGCTTCGGCGCAGGGCAAGTCCATGGCCGACTGGGCCGAGGACGAGGACGACGAGGACGCGTGGAAGGACGCGCTGCAGGCGCGCGTGAACCAGCTGGAGACGGCGCTGCGGACGCGCGCGCCGCCGCCCGGCAAGCGCCACAAGCCGCCGCCGTCCCCGCAGGTGCGCGGCCCTGTTGTATTCCTAGCGTGCGGCGCTTACGGGACGCGTCGACTGCTCGGCTGACGGACGCGCGGCGTGCGCACGCAGAACGGGCTGCGCGACAAGCGCGCGGGGGCCACCAAGGACTTTGTCGCGCGCAACATCCGCGCTGTGGAGCGCCGGCGCTCGGCCTCCGGGTCCGGCAGCGCGGCCAGCCGCTCCGACTCGCCGGCCGCGCGGCTGCGGCGGAAGGGCTCGGCCGACTCGGCGTCCGGGTCCGGCGGCACGCCCCGGAGCGGCCGGGGCGCGACGCCGCGGTCCAACGGCGCCGTCTTCGACCTGAGCGAGGCGGAGGCGATCCGGCGCTTCGTGGTCAACGACATCAAGCAGGTGCGTGGGTCGCTATCGATGTCCGCCGGTGGCTGGCGCGTCGCCATGGACGGACACTCACGCGCGCTCGGACGCGCTGCAGATGTCCATGGAGCGGCTGGTGAACAACGCCAAGCGCCTGCACCTGCTCGAGGAGTTCTACAAGCACCAGGCGCCGGCTGCGGCCGCGACGTTGTCCACGGCCGCGGCCGCGCCGCTCTCGCCGGCGTCCGAGCGCTCGGCCGCCGGCGCCACGTGATGGCGGCCGCCACTGGCGGCGGCGGCGGCTTCCGACCCCCAAGCGCAGCCAGCCACTCCCTCCGATCTATTTAACGCAGTAACGAGACCCCCGCTCCCCTTCCCTCCCCGACCGCCGGCGCGTCGCGCACCGCGCCGCCTCTCGCCGAGCCTACTCGTCCCAGCCGTGGCGCAGCTCCCATCGGCGCAGCAGCAGCAGCGCGAGCTCGTAGGACGCGAAGGTGGCGCTGTGCGCGACCACCGACTTGAGCAGGCTGGGCGCCGTGCCCTTGTAGAGCCCGCGCAGGCCCTCGCGCCGCAGCACGTCCGCCAGGCACGCGCGCGAGGACGCGTACATGGGGATGACCCCGTAGGACGCGTCGCGCGGCACCTGGCGCATCTGCATGCGCTTCTTGACCGTGTCGAGCGGGTAGACGGCCAGCTTGGACGCGAACCCGGCCACGCCGCCCGTGCCGACGTGCGACAGCAGCGTGAGCGCAGGCCCCGGCTCGGCCGCGTGCCGGTCGCGGCGGCGCGCGGCCACGCGCGCGTTCAGCCACGCGTAGATGCCGAAGCTGAGCCCCATGTAGGGCGCGATCTGCAGCAGCGTGGCCGGCAGGCCGCTGTAGAGCCCGCGCAGGCCGCGCGCCGCCCACATGTGCGCCGCCAGCGCGCGCGCGGTCGGGAAGCGGCGCGGCACGCCCTGGCTCGCGAACACGGTGCGGAACAGGTCCAGCGGGTACGTCAGCGCCGTGGCCACCACGCCCGCCAGCGCGCCCTGCGCCGCGCTCAGCGAGGCCTTGTGCGCGTCGCAGGCGTCCGCGCCCAGCGCGCGCGCGCTCGCGGCCGCCAGCACGCGGAAGCTGCCGAACTGCAGCGCCGAGTACGAGACCCAGAGCCCCGTGGCCGCGAGGTTGCCGCGCCAGAACCCGGCCGCGCCCTCCTCGGCCAGCACGCGCCGCGCCGCGTGCAGCACGCCCGCGTACTTGGCGCCCGCCGCGGACGGAGAGATGGGCGCCTGCTGCACCTGGAAGCGGATCTTGAGCAGGTCGAGCGGCGCCACCGCCAGCCGCGTCACGCCTGCGCCCCTCGCGCCGGTCAGACGGCCGCACCAGCGCCAGTACGAGCAGCAGCAGCATTAAGAGCAGCAGCACGCACCTCCCGCCAAGGCGCCGGCCGCCGCCGCCTCCCAGGGCGCCGCGCCGCGCCCGCCGCCGTCCGCGGCCGCCGCCATCCGTCGCGTCGTCAGCCGGATGAATCCTCCAAGCAGAAGTGTTTAGTTAACTGTTAAATGTCTAGTATTTAACAGTTTAGTAAATGTGTATTTTCATCCAATCAACTGCGTCTGCTTCCCTCGTTTCGGCCAATCGGAGGCGCGCGCTGGCGGACAGCCGAGCGCGTTGAAGCCCGAGGCGGCGATGGCGGCGATGGTGCCGCCGGCTCGCGCACGCGGAACAAGCGCGCGGGCGCCAGCACCACTAGCAGCGCGGCGCAGGCGACGAGCAGGTCGGTCCACAGCGCGTCGAGCATGTCCAAGCGGCCGCTGCGTCGCTCAGGCGGTCGCTTGGTCGGTCACTAGGTCGGACACTCGGTCACTCGGTCGGTAACTGACTGCGGCGGTTCGTCCCCGCATTCCTCCCCTCCCCCCCGCCCGTCAGCGGAAGAAGCGGCGCAGGTCGTCCATGCTGATGGCGCGGTCGGCGGCGGCCCGGCGCGCGTCCCCGCGGTCCGCGACGAGCGCGCGCGCGGCCAGCGCCTGCTTCCTCGCCTGCATCTCGAGCATCACGTCCTCGACCGAGTCGGCCACGACGTAGCGGCGCACGAGCACGTCTCGCGGCTGGCCCAGCCGGTGCACGCGGTCCACGGCCTGCTGCTCCACGCCCGGGTTCCACCACGGGTCCAGCAGCACGACCACCGAGGCGCACGTGAGGTTGAGCCCGACGCCGCCGGCGCGCAGGCCCAGCGCCAGCACGTCGGCCGCCGCGTCGCGCGCGAACGCCGCCAGCACGCGCGCGCGCGCCTCGCGGCCCAGCCCGCCGTGGAACACGGAGCAGCGGAAGCCGCGCGCCGACAGCGCGCCCGCCGCCATCTCGAGCATGCGCGTCCACTGCGAGAAGACCACCACCTTGCGCTTGGCGCCGCCGCGCGCGCCGTCCTCGGCCCGCACGGCCTCCAGGTCGCGCACTAGCTGCCGCAGCTTGGCGCTCAGGAACACGCCGCCGCCTGAGGACTCGCCTGACGACTCGGCCTCTGGGTCCGGCGACCGCGGCGGCGGCAGGTGGAAGACGGCGGCCGCGTCCACGGGCGACCGGCACACGGGGCAGCCAGCGGCCGGGTCGCTCGCCAGGCTGTCGCGCAGGCACGCGGCGCACAGCACGTGCGCGCACGGCGTCAGCACGCCGGCCGTCGGCGGGTCCAGGCACACGGGGCACTCGTGCGCCTCCAGCCCGCCCTCGGCCACCTGCGCCATGACGCGCTCGACGTACGCGCGCGTCGGTCCCGCAGCGGTCGCCACAGAGGACGCGTCCGCGTCCATCGCGGCGTCCGCCGGCCCGAAGGCTCGATCCTGCTGCAGCTGCGCCGAGATGCGCCGGTAGTACGCGTCTGCGCTCTCGTCCGGCCGCGGCCGGAAGCGGAACGTCGCGTCCGCAGCCGTCTGCTCGCTCTGCTCGCCGGTGCGGCCGCCGGCGCCGGGCACCTGCTGCAGGTCGCGGCCGAGCGCGAGCAGCGGGTGGTCGCACGCCTGGCGCAGCCGCAGCAGCAGCGCGAAGATGGCCACGTAGCTGTTCATGGCGCTGCCGCTGGCCACGAAGCCGGCGAACTCGGCGCGGCTCTTGGCGAACACGGCGCGGTAGAAGGCGCGCTCGTCGGGCGACAGCTCGAGCGAGACCAGCTCGACCTTCTTGGCCGGCAGGCGCACGACCAGCTCGCCGCGCGCGTCCCGCGACTGCTTGGTGCGCCGCAGCAGCACGGGCGCCAGCACGGCCTTGAGCCGCGCGAGCGCGGCCGCGGCCTCCCCGCGCTCGAGCGGCCGCGCCACCACGCGCGTCCAGCAGGCCGCGCGTGCCCACGGCTCGTACTGGAGGAAGCGCAGGAGCGCGAACACGTCGTCCAGCGAGTTCTGGATCGGCGTGCCCGTCAGGCACCAGCGGTGCCGCGCGCGCAGCGCCGCGCACGCGCGGAAGTTGGCGGTCGCGCGGTTCTTGATGCTGTGCGCCTCGTCCAGGATGACGCGCTGCCACGCCGCGCGCGTGAGCGGGCCGTCCGGCTTGGCCTGCTGCGCGGCCAGCACGCCGTAGGTCGTCAGCACCACGTCGGCGGCCGCCAGCGCCGACGCGGACGCGGCCGAGTCGCGCTCGTCGCCGTAGTAGACGAGCACGCGCAGCGTCTGCGGCCGGAAGCGCTCGTCCACCTCGCCCTTCCACTGGTGCAGCAGGCTCAGCGGACACACGATCAGCGTCTTGGCCTCCGTCTCGGCCGTCCGGCGCCGCTCCGCGATGGATCGCTGGCTCGGGGCCGTCGCTGCTGCCGGCAAGTCGAAGTGCTTGCGGTGCGCGATGAGCGACAGCATCATCATGGTCTTGCCTGTGTGTCCGTCAGCCAAACCCTCGGCGTTAGTGTCGTTCGAGAGGACGGAGGAGACCGACGCTCAGGGACGGACGCTCAGGGACGCACCCATGCCCATGTCGTCGGCCAGGATGCCGCCCAGACACGGCTTGGGCGGCGTGGGGCGGCGCAGACTCGCCGTCTTCTCGAACGGGTTCACGTAGTAGCAGCCGCCGTCGTGGAAGCGCCGCTCCTCCCACATCTGCACGCCCCGCACACATAGTCAGTCTCTGCAGTAGCACCTCCCGTCCGCCAGCCAAGCGGCGAATGGGACGTACGGGGTCCATGGCGTTCGGGTCGTCCGCCGCCTCGCCGCCGTCCAGCCGCTCCCGCCACAGCATCCAGCGCAGCGCCTGCTTCTGGTGCGCGTGCAGCTCAAAGTCGCGGAGCAGCGGCGCCAGGAGCTCGCTCGGGTCGGCGGCGGCTCCGAGCGTGTCGCTCGCGCCGACGCACTCGGAGAAGAGCGCGTCGAGGTCGGCGGCGGTCCCAGCCGCGTCGGCGGACGCAGGCGCCGCGTCCGAGACGCCGCCGGCCGCGGCCCTGGGCTTGAGCAGCTCCAGCAACGAGTACAAGGCGTCGGCCAGGTAGAACTGCGGGTGCTCCTCGTCGAAGATGGCGAACGCCCGCTCGCTCACGTAGACGAACGCCGTCACCTGCGCGAAAGCAGTTCGCAGACCGACAGTGTCAGGCGAGTGGCAACAGCAGCAACAGCAGCAGCGCTCTAGATCCCCGGACTCGACCTCGAACGCCGCGAACATCTGCGACGACAGCGGCGCGACGCGGCACATGCCGCCCAGCACCACGAGCTTCTCCTTCATGAGCGGGTGCAGCACCAGCTCCAGCTCCCGCTCCAGCCGCCCGACCTGCGCATCGAGCGTCGCTTGCCGTCAGCGACTCCGGCCTAGCGCCAACGCATGGAACTGCTCCCATGAATCCTTCCTACCTGCGACTGGGACACGTCGAGGACGCGCACGAAGCCGTTGGCGGTCACGGCGGTGGACGGAGACCCGGTCGAGGAGGACGCCGCGCCTCCTCCGCCTCCTCCTCCTGGCCGCAGGCGCTTCTTCCCGACGTTCTCGGCCTGCAGCACGAGCTCCTGGCCCACGTGCAGCTTTGCGCCCGAGCGCGTGACGGCCGCGGCCATGCCGGTGCTGCCCAGCAGCCGGAAGCCGGGCCAGTCGCGCACGAACCGGCGCTCAAAGTGCGTGGCCAACCGCTCCACGCGGCTCGCGGCCTCGGCGTCCTGCGTCGGGCTGGCGGCCGCCTCGGCCGACGCCATGCGCTCGAAGTAGGCGTTGGCCGCGACCGGCACGCTGTAGCAGTGGCGCGCCAGCAGCGGCAGCATTTCGCTCGAGGGGAGCTCGATGCCCAGCTCGCGCATCTGCTGCACTTTGCGCTGCAGGCGACGCGCCTCGGCCTCGCGCGAGCTGCCGACACCCGCCAGCATGGCCTGCAGCTTGCCACCGCCTTTGTCCGCCGTCTTGGTCTTCTTGGGCGCGGGCGGTTCCGACGCGGGGGACGCCGACGCCGACGCCGCCGGGTGCTCGCAGATCGCGCAGCGCGACGCGGCCGCCGCGTTCTCGAACGTGCACAGCGCGCAGCTCCACGCCATCGCCCAGCGCAGCAGTAGCAGGGGTAGGAGGAGCTGTAGGATTAGCAGGAGCAGCAGCAGCAGCAGCAGCAGGAGCGGTAGAAGCAGCGGAGTCGGCGGCGTCACGCGGGACAAGCGCGCCTCGACGCTGCTTTTGGCGCGGGAGCTGCTGGGTTTTGGCGGGAATGCCTCCCTACTGTTTTCTACAGGTTTATGTGTTTCAGTGGTGCATTCAGCTGTATCGGTTTCAACGGGGTATGCTCGTAGGAAGCGGCGCCAATGGGACCATCCATCCGCATCAGCATCAGCATCAATACACTGCACCTATACTATCCATATAGTAGCGGCGCCATGCAGCGGGTCGGGCGGCGCGTGACGGCGCGGCTGTCGCGCGAGCAGGCGCGCTGCCGGTCGGACGTGACGGTGCGTCGGTCGCGTCTGCCGGCGGACGGCAAGGGGCTGGGCGACTTCATCCGTCCGGAGAGCCAGGGGCCGCACGACGGCCTCAGCGACGCACACCACGCGCATGCGGAGGTGGCGGCCGGGCCGAGCGCCATGAGCCTTCCTGCGAGCCTAGGCGACTCGCGGCGCGTGCGGTCGCTGCAGGAGCTGGCGGAGGACGGCGCGGAGGAGGCTGAGGCGCCGCGGTCGTTCTTCATCGAGACGTACGGCTGCCAGATGAACGCGGCGGACTCGGAGATCGTGCGCGCGATCCTTCTGGAGCACGCGTTCGCGCCGGCCGCGAGCGCCGAGGCCGCGGACGTGGTGCTGCTGAACACGTGCGCCGTGCGCGAGAACGCCGAGAGCAGGGTGTGGAACCGGCTGGAGCAGTTTCGGCAGCTCAAGGCCAAGCTGGCGCGCACGCGCGCCAAGCAGCGGCGGCCGCCGACCGTGGGCGTGCTCGGCTGCATGGCCGAGCGCCTCAAGACCAAGCTGCTCGAGGCCGACAAGATGGTGGACCTCGTCGTGGGGCCCGACGCGTACCGCGACCTCCCCAACCTGCTCGCCGTCGTGCGCGCGCGGGGGGAGGCCGCCGTGAACGTGCAGCTGTCGCTGGACGAGACGTACGCCGACATCGCGCCCGTGCGCGCCGACCCGGGCTCGCCCTCGGCCTTCGTCTCCATCATGCGCGGCTGCAACAACATGTGCTCCTACTGCATCGTGCCCTTCACGCGCGGCCGCGAGCGCAGCCGCGACCTGCACTCGATCGTGGACGAGGTGCGCGCGCTGCGCGACCAGGGCGTCAAGGAGGTCGTGCTGCTCGGCCAGAACGTCAACTCGTTCCACGACCGCAAGTCCGCGGGCGCCGCCGAGCTCGGCCGCGGCTACGTGGCGGCCGACGGCTTCGGCAACATGTTCCGGGCCCGCGACGCGCGCGGCTTCCGCTTCGTCGACCTGCTCGACCGCGTCTCGCGCGTCGACCCGGAGCTGCGCGTGCGCTTCACGTCGCCGCACCCCAAGGACTTCCCGGACGACGTCCTGGACCTGGTGCGCGAGCGCGCCAACGTCTGCAAGCAGCTGCACATGCCCGCGCAGAGCGGCTCGACGGCCGTGCTCGAGCGCATGCGCCGCGGGTACTCGCGCGAGGTGTACCTGGCGCTGGCCGCCAACATCCGCGCGCGCATCCCGGGCGTGGCGCTCTCGTCCGACTTCATCGCCGGCTTCTGCGGCGAGACCGAGGCCGAGCACGCCGACACGCTGGCGCTCATGCGCCGCGTCGCCTACGACCAGGCCTTCATGTTCGCCTACTCGGTGCGCGCGCGCACGCACGCGGCGCACCGCATGGACGACGATGTGCCGCCCGACGTCAAGCTGCGCCGCCTGCAGGAGGTCATCGACACGTTCAGCGCGGTCGTCACGCGCAAGAACGCCGTCGAGGACGGCGGGCGGCTGCACGTCGTGCTCGTGCAGGGCCCCAGCCGCCGCTCGACGGACGACAACCCAAGGCTCACGGGGCTCACGGACACGAACAAGCGCTGCGTCTTCGCGGACGCCGCCATGCCGCCCTCGCTGGTCGCCTACGACGCGCTGCGGCTGGCCGCTGGGGGTGTTGGGGCCGTTGGGGCCGTTGGGGCCGCTGGGACCGACGCCGACGCTTTCGCCCCGCTCGCTAGCGCCGGCAGCGGCGCTGTGCGCGCCGCCAGGGGCGACTACGTGCTCGTGCGCGTGCACGACGCCGGCCGCCACACGCTGCACGCGACGCCCGTGGCGCGCACGACGCTGGCCGAGGTAGCTGCGCGCGTGCCCCGCGACGTGCTGGGGGCGCGCGCGCACCGCCTCGAGGCGCTCGGCCTGGACTGGCCGCTGTAGATGGCGGCGCTTGCAGCTTGCAGCTTGTAACTAGACCGACTGGGCTAGAGGAGGAGGTGAGGCGACAAGGCGGTGGTAATCGACAGCGTGGCCTTGTTGTACCGGATGTCCGCCCAACTCGCGGCCGCCTGCTGCGCATTAGGACGCCGAGCCGGCGCTCGCTCAGTGCGAGGCCACGGCGCGCGCGGCCTCGGCCGCCTGCTTCTGCATGTCCATCTGCATGTGCTGGATCTGGGGCCAGCGGGTTGATTGTCAGCGCCGACAGGTGTGAGCGAGCGAGGCGAGACCGACCGCGGCGGACACACCTTGGTGCGGATCTCGACGGCGTCCTTCTCCTTGAGCTCGATCTTCCGCGTCACCTTGGCCCTGTCGCCGCCCACGCCACACACACGCGCCACACCATCAGCCACCGGCCGCCTTGGGACGCGACAGACGCGCCGACAGTCAGCCACACGCACAGCTCGTTGTTGATGAACTCGAGCCGCTTGTCCACGTTGGCCTTGGCCTCGTCCACGTCCTGTCGCAGCAGCACCGGCCCGACGAGCTTGAACACCTTGGCGCCGTCCTCCAGCAGCGCCAGCTCCTGCACGCAGCGCGCCGCCCGTCAGTCCGCCGCCCGCTCCTGCTCCTCCGCCCGCGACAGCTCGCGCGAGCCGCACCTTCTGGACCATGGTGTTCTCGTTGGCCTGCTGCGCGAACTGCTGCCGCTGCGCCGCCAGCGTCGTCATGTCTGCCGCTCCGTCAGCTCCGCCTCTCTCCCGCGCGTCCATAGAGCCCCATCCGGCGCCACGCACCCTCCTGCAGCACGCGGTAGCGCGCCATCTCGGCGTCCACCTGCTCCTTCATGTTGCCCGCCATGTCCGCCTTCAGATCGCCCAACGCCAAACAAACTCCTGTGGATTTGCAACGAGGGTTACGGTGTAACGAGTACGTTTCAAAGGTTACAGGTTACTGTGTCACTCCCGCGAGTCAACGACATATATATAGGTTCGTCCAATCGTAACCTGCCAAATGGGTACACTACGCGCCAAAGGTCACGAGCCCATTGTCCAGCAACTTGCGCAGCTTCGGGCCCGCGCGCGCGTCCGCCAGCAGCGCGCGCAGCCGCTCGGGCGCCTCCTGGCACTCGCGCAGCTGCCGCATGAGCTCGCCGTCCGCCAGCGCGCGCAGCAGCTCCGGGTCCGCCAGGATGCGCTGCACCTGCGCCTCCTCGCGCGCCGACCGCGGCATGTCGGCGATCGCGGCGCGCCGCGCGGCGTCCAGGTCCACGATGGGCGCGACGGCTGGCTGCGAGCGCGGTTCCTGCTGCTGCTGCTGTTCCTGCTGGTGATGGTCGCTGCTGTCCGCAACCTGCCTGCCCATCTGGAGAGCGGTCAGTCTCCGAGCAGCAGTGACAGACGAGAGAGCCGCGCACCTCCTCAAAGTGCGCGCCGAGGAAGGCCATGAAGTCGCGCAGCATGGCCGACACGGCCGCGTCCTTCTGGTACTTGAGCATCGCCGCGCGCGGGTCCGCCTGCATGTCCGCGATGGCCTGCGAGAACGCCGGGTTGCGCAGCGCTTCAGCGGCTTCCGTCAGCACACTGAATAGCCCTGGCGGTGGCGACGCTACTCACCCAGCGACAGTCGCGGGTTCTGCGCGAGCTTCTCGAAAAAGCGCGCGTTCATCCACTCTGCGGGCCTAGCGGTCGTCAGAGCGCCTCCTCCTCCGCAAGCTGCTCTATGGCCGTGCCGCACCTTTAGGGTCGAGCTGCGAGGCTCCCTTCATGGCCTCCTGCACCTCGGGGAAGACGAAGGGCGCCGGCTTAGCGGCCATCTCCGCCTCCGCCTCGGGCACCTTGACGACTCGCAGCCGCTCCTCGCGCTGCAGTGTGCACCGCATCAGACCGCCACGACCCCGGAACCGCTGGCTACGAGGCGCCACGCACCGTCGGGATGCTCGCCTTCGCCTCGTTCGCACTCCCTTGAGGCTTCCTGCCTGCTGTTGCTGTCGCCGGACGGTTGAAGAAGCCCTTCTTCAGTCCGTCCCCAAAGGCCTTGCGGTTGCGCTCGCGCTCGCTGGCGCGCCGCTTCTCGCGCTTGGCGCGCGCCGCGACCGCCACCATCTCGTCCATCAGAGCGCTCGCCGCTCCTTCCTCTCGCTGGTTGTCGCCGGCGACTTGCAGGAGCGGAGTATCGTCTTCGTCCCCCAGCATCGGCGGCTCCTCCTCCTCTCCGTGGCTGCGGATGGCTCTGGTGTCCTTCATGACGCTGGGTCTTCTTCTTGCCGCCTCAAGTCGGAGACTGACCGGCCGCCAAGCGACGTCAACGCGTGTCTGTTGGCCAAAGATCGCGTCCCTGCGACGCCACCAGAGCGCGATCGGCCTCCATGAAGCAGCAGCCCAAGGCCAGCGGCTTCTGCGTCGCCTGTGGCAGCCGGAACGTCGCCCAGCACGCCGCCAAGGCCAATGCCGGCGGCCCCCTGGTTCAGTGCCGCAGCTGCGGCGTCGTCTCGCCCGACTTCAACCAGCGCCAGCCGCGCGAGGGCGTGCGTCCGGGCTTCGAGCCACTCGACAGAGCCTCCGCGCTAGGCGAGTCGCGCTTCTTCTTCACCGGCTGACTGGGAGAGACTGACCGCGTGCTTGGTCGACTGCAGCCATGGCCGACCAGGTGCTGGACGCGCTCGACCGCCCGGCCGTCCGCCAGCGGCTGCACGATGCGCTGGACGCCGGTACGCCGTCCATCTCTAGCCGCATTGGCTGCGGATGAACCTGACCGGGCTCTGCTTGTCGCGGCAGCCCAGGGCGACGTCGCCTCGATCTGCCACGTGAGTCGTCCTTGCCTGCCTCTGCGGACGCCACCTCGACTGACAAGGACGCCGCGATGCAACAGACGTACCTGCCCGTCGCGCTCGACGTGATTGCGCGCGTCGTCTCCGCCTTCGGGTTCGCCGCCGGGCTTGAGGGCGTCGCGGCCAGCGTCGAGGCGCTGCAGACGCTCGCGCGCGACGACGTGGCGCTCGTGCAGCGCGTCGTCGCGCTCCGCAAGGCGCTCACGCCCACGGGCGATTGGATCCGCGAGGACCGAGAGGCCGAGCTGCTCGACCAGCGGCGTCTGGAGCAGCAGCAGGCCGAGCAGCAGCGTCGCGAGCAGGACGAGCGCCTGGCAGCCGCCGTGGCCGCCCGCAACGCCGCGCTCGCTCGACTCCGCGCCAAGAAGCTCGCGCTCGGCCTCGACCCGTCCGCGGCGCGCCTCCCGGAGCTGCGGCGGACGCCCGCGCCGGTGATCGCAGCGCTCGAGGGTGACTGCGTGCGTCTGCGCGTCGACGTGCGCTTCTCTCGGCGGCGCCAGTGGTTCTTCAACGGAGCGCCGATCGCCGACGACGACGCTCGAGACCCGGCTCCGCTGCGGAGAGGGGCGCGAGGCTGCACGCTGACGCTGCCGCGCATGTCCAGGCGCGTCGCCGGCGAGTACTTCTGCGTGTGCGAGAACGACGAGGGCAGCGCCGTGACGCCGGTGACGCGCGTGCAGCTGGTGGACAGGCTCAGGGCCGACCGCCTCGCCGAGTGGCCGGCGCCGCCGACGTCGCAGCACGCGGCGCCGACCGTGATGCGGATAGACGGCGACGATCCCTGCCAAGTGGTGGCCGTGTGCGTCCCGACCGAGCCGGACTCCGGTGGTAGCGGCAGCGCCTTCAGCGTCGCGCTGATGGAGGCGGAGACCCTGGCGCCCGTGAGGCTCGCGCCACCGATCCGGACGAGCGGGAGCAGGCCCGCTATCGCTTGGAGCAATCACGCCAACACCCTGGCCGTCGTGAGCGACGCAACGCCTGCGGCGGAGCGCAGCAAGTCCAAGAACACGGCGGCCAAGCCTGCTGGCGCCGTGGACATCGCCTTGTTCTCCATCGGTCGGTCGACGTCCGAGGCGGCTGGACAGCCTGCACGCGCTCCGAACGCTCCCAACACCAACAGCGACACCGCGGCCGGCGGCAGCTCCATGACAGCTCAGCGGCTGGCGACACAGACCGTCGCGCTGGCCGGCGTATTGGAAGGTGGCGTGCGCGCAGTCGCGTTCATGGACTGCGGCAGACTGCTCGCGCTGACAGACTTGCGCCGCTCGGTGGCCGTCTACGCGCTTAACCGCTCTCGGTCGCTCCAATTGCTCCAGACGGTCTGCTCGACCGACGGCGAGCGAGTCGACAGCGTAGCGGCGGCCGCAGACGCGCCGGTGGTCGCGCTCACGTTCCGCAACGCTCCGCACATGGACGTCGTTCGCTGGTCGAGCCCGCCCTCGGGGACGACCGACGGGGTTGGCGGCGCTCCACCGCCCCCTCTCGCGATCACACGGCGCCATCAGCTTGCGCTCGCTGCGCGCATTGCTGCCGTCGACCGCGCGGGTCTCTTCGCCGCCGTCGCCGAGGCCGCGACCTGTCTCAAGTCGTGGGTATCGGTCGTCAACCTCCGCACCCGCGACCGCAGCGTCGCTGCGTCTGACGCGCCTCTGCGGTCGAAGCGGCGCTTCGAGGCGCACGTGGGGGCCGTCACGGGACTGCAGTGGACCGATGCCTCGTCCCTACTGCTCTCCAGCGGGCTAGACGGCTTCGTCAAGCTCTGGGACGTCTCGCCTCCGTCTGCGTCGACCCACAGCGGCGTCG
>JAADXX010000704.1:0-14979 GCA_023338025.1 Phytopythium oedochilum
ATTCATTGCGCGTTTTCTTGTGGCTGGATAACTTAAATAAATACCAGCAAATACCACTTTTTGTATTATGGATTGCAGGTCATTCGCCCACATGGGTGTGCAAATGGGGAGGATTGTCTGTAGGTCATTGTGCAGCGGCGACAGAGACAAGCGGCGTAGCGGCTCTTGGATTGCAAGTTGGAAGGATAATGAACGCCTACACACATTGAACTACAGTGTACTCGACACTGTAGCAACTCGAGATCCGACCACGTGAGAACGGGCAAGTGTGCGCATTTTTGTGTAGCTGGTCGCAAATCCGATAGAAAATCAGACAGTTCGCCCGACTGTCGGCTCCCTCCCTTACGCCACGTCAAAGTCTGCAATAATTACTGGTCTGGCAATCTGGGATACCGAGAAACGATCCTGAACGCTCATGCCGATGTTCGCTCGTTGCTGAGCTGCAACTTTGGCATCCGCTCTTCCCACTACCGTCGCGTGATACATCGACTCACGGCCCCCTATGCAGCGGCAGCGGAAACGTTCATCAGTTTTCTGTTTCGGGGACAAAGATGGAGCAAGTAGGATTCAACACACTTGATCGCTAGGTGCGGATCGGATTCGACTAGGCACGTAACAAGCTCGATCTGTCCTGCGCGTGGGTACGGGCCGTGAAGAGCAACGCAACACTGTTCAGAAGAGATGAGCGTCGGCCAGGTCGACTGTTCCTGCGCCATCAAATGCCAATCGTATCACGTTGTGTCTGGTAAGCCACTAACTTCACGCAAACGCTTTGTGCCGGCGGCATCATGTTGAATTCTTGATGCGGTCGAAGCGGGGCACAATACGCCAGGGTGCGGCGATACGAGCGTCAAGCTGCATCCCGTGGGCGTCGTGCGCTCTACGACTGCTGATATCGCCAGCTTGGCACGGCCGCCAAAGACGTGCAATCGCTCTTGACATCCGCCCGACCGGATGGGCCGAGCAGTTGGTCGTTGCAACTTTTGCTCATCCATCCTTGAACTTGTGTCCCTCGAGGGTGGTCAAAGGCGGCAAGCAAGTAATGCTGTCGAGTGGCCCCGAGTGCTCGCGCATGCCGCTTCCACCATCGAAGGGGAAGACACACTGTCTTCCGATTTATCTGGCTGGTCGGAAAGCATAGAACGCATCCATCCGACCAAGCTCGGTTCCAGCGGTCGCAACGCAAGTGCATCAGCGGGTTGGCCGTTGAGCAACGCAACGTTGGTCCAGGATCGCGCGCCGGTTCGGCCGCGAATCGCGAGGGTGATGCCTTCGACGCGTCGAGGGCTCCTATCGGCCAACAACTCGGGAACACGATCTTCTTTGCGGGTTGCTTCGAACTCATTTCTACATAAACACCGCGACAAGAAGGCGCAGCAAGTCGAGGAGAGTGCGGTACGTTACAGGGTCGCGTGCGTATCATCCCGCGGACGTGGCAGCGAGGCAAACTTCTCAGCTCCGGTTGAAAACGGCCCTGCGGGGCGTCTCGTGTCGGCGCGAGATGCAGCCAGGTAGCGGCGTCATCCACAAGTCACGGTGTATTGTAGTGGTGACCCACTGGTGAGGAGCTCAGCGTGGCTTCCTCGCGATCCCACCGTTGTCATGTCTACCGCCGCCCACTTGGGTTCTCCCTTACAAAATCCAAGTCAATTCGGATATCTTTTTTTTTCGAACCAGGTCGCATCCGCCTCATTCGCTTCAACATGCATACACACTACATACTGGAAGCTTCCGCCCGAGTTCCGCCCGCCGCCTTCACACCACATGCGGCTGAATTTTTCGGGCGGGGTGCGTCACTGACGTCGTCAGCGGTCGACGTCAATCAGTGGCGGCTGCGTCAGGTGCCTCGCCGTCCAGTGGATGGCGTCCACCAATGCCGCAAAGCGCGCGACTAAAAAGTCGTCGAGGGTATCCGTCGGCCGCCCTTCATTCGCGTTGTCGACCGCTCGAGCCCAAGAGGCCGCCGACTTGCACACGCAATAGACCGCGAAGAAGAATGGGCGTGGACCTGCTGCTCGGCTACATCGGCGCGCTCGTCGCCGTCTTCTTCTTCGGTACATGCTACGTGCCGGCTAAGCAGTACTCGACCTATGGTGCGTTCCCTCCTCCCCCTTTGGCTCTGCGGTGTCGCCTCTGTGGATCGACGTCTAACGCTCGCTGTGTCTGCAGACGGCATCATCTTTCAGTGGTTCATGGTGAGCGCTCGCTCGTGTCTCTTGGTCCCCGAGCGAGTCTAGCTGAGGCTAACGCTTTCGCCTGGCGCGGCTGCACTGTAGTGCTCGGGCATCCTCATGGTCGGGCTCGCCTGGGGCTTGCTGAGCAACAACTGGTGGGCGTACTCGCAGTCGGGCCTGTACGCGTTCCCCGAGGGCATTCTGGGCGGCTCGCTCTTCGCCATCGCCAACCTGCTCATCCCGACCGTGGTCAACAACCTCGGGCTCGGCGTCGGCTTCATGCTCTGGAACGCGACCAACATCACGCTCGGCTTCCTCGTCTCGCGCTTCGGGCTCTTCGGCGTCGCGCAGACCATCCCGTCGCACCCGCTGCTCAGTCTGCTCGGCATTCTCTTCATGCTCGGCTCCATCGGCGTCTACGGCATGATCAAGCCCACGCTCAACGACGGCGACAAGGCGCGCCTGCCGACGACGACGACGTCGCCACCGAGCGAGCACTCGTCGCTGCTGACGACCGCCAATGGGGCGGCGCCGACTCCGAATCGGACGGTCTCCATGCCGGCCATCACGCACCGCAAGGAGTCGCTCGTGGACGTGCTGATCCCGGCCGAGCTGCCCAACTTCGGGCCCTTCATGCTGCCTGCGGACGTGAGCGAGCACGTGGCGCTGCAGGACAGCGGCGCTGAGGCCAACCGCAAGCTCTCGGGCGTCGTGCTCGCGCTCGTGGTCGGCGCCTTCCTCAGCGGCTGCATGGTGCCGTACGCCAACTGGCAGCGCGCCTGCCGGCCGGTCGCAACCGCGAGCGCCGACTCGCCCGTCATCTCGACGTGCAACCCGCTCGACTTTGTCTTCTCGCAGTGCCTCGGCGTGTACATCACGAGCACGGCCGCGTTCCTCGTCTACTCGCTCTTCCACCGGTTCATCCTGCGCCGCTCCATGCCGCGCAGCGCCATGCGCCCGGCCTACGTCTGCGGCGTGCTCTGGGCGATCGGGCTCGGCGGCCAGCTCTACTCGTTCGGCCAGCTCGGCTTCGACCAGGCCTTCCCGCTCACGTCCATCGGGCCGGCCATGGTCTCGATGCTCTGGTCCGCCTGCTACTTCAAGGAGATGCAGGGGTCGCAGAACCAGCGCGTGCTCGCCGTCGGCACCGCCATGGTGCTCTTCGGCACGCTGCTGCGCGTCGTCTCCATGTGAGCCGCAGGCATAGAGGACGCTGGCGAGTCCGCTGTCGGCTCCTGTGATCCAATATAACGAATGCATTCGCGCGAAGCGCCAGTCATATCGATATATTTTCCTCAAATATTCCGGATCGTGAAGTGACTATTTTGATGCCCATCAATCCAGCTGTGAAGATATCAATCGACATGGAGCGGTCTCGTCGTGGAGTGGCGTCGCATTGGCGTCGCATTGGCTGCGAACTCGCGGCTATTAATGGCTCGGGAGGCTTATCCTGCATACCTTGCGTCTCGCCACCCACTGGTGCGCCTGCTCTCGTTGACTGCGCAGCTTGAGCGGCCATGATGAGCGACCGCCGGGTGTTCCCGCTCGTCGTCGAGGCGTCGCCGCCAGCTTCGTCTCCGCCCGGCGGCAGTGGCG
This sequence comes from Phytopythium oedochilum, assembly GCA_023338025.1. Classification (NCBI taxonomy): domain Eukaryota; phylum Oomycota; class Peronosporomycetes; order Pythiales; family Pythiaceae; genus Phytopythium; species Phytopythium oedochilum. The sequence continues at coordinate 3,771 of JAADXX010000704.1, forward strand.
GACGCCAGCTGCCCCCACCGCCCAAGAGTCCGCTGTACAGCGTGCGTCGCCACCATGCCGCCGGCTCGAGCCGCCAGCCGAGCGGCAGCTCGGGCGACGACGCCGTGCTCTCGGGCTTCGACCGCATGCTGATGCTGCGCCAGATGAACGTCACGGGTGCGTCCTCTGCATCAACCTCGCCGGTCAAGACCGCGGCTACGCTCGCTGCTGTCCCGGTCAGTCGTGAGCAAACGCAACGCGCGGACGAGCCGGAGGTGTCGGCGGCGCAGAACCTAAAGCAACGGCGGGAGGCGGAGCAGCGGCGGCGGCAGGAGATGGCGCTCATGCAGCGGGAAGACTACCTGAACACACCCGAGGGCTCCGAGCGACTCCGACGGCAGGAAGAGCGCGCGCTGATGCTGGAGGAGGAGCTGGCGATGCGGCGGCTGCTCGAAGCCGAGGTGCGCGAGCGCCGGCGGCAGCAGATGGTCCAGGAGCAGCAAGAGGAGGCGCGAGTGCGCGAGCAGTACCTCGCCAAGATGCGCCAACAGCGAGAGCAGCAGGAGCTAGAGGCGCGCGAGAAGGAACTCGCCCGCAAGCTGGTGCTCGAAGTCAAGATGAAGGCGCTCAAGGAGGCGGCTGACGCCCAGGCGCGCGAAGAAGCCATCACCCGCCAGCGACAAATGGAGCGCGACGCGCTGGTAGACCGGGAACGGCGAGTGTCCGCCATGGAAACGGCCTTGATGCAGCTGGAAGACGCGCTGGCTGCCGCCGAGAGGCAGCAGTGGCTCGCTGAGATGGAGCGCCAGCGGCAGATTAAGACCGAGCGAGACCAGTGGCGCGCCTTTCAGGAACAGGAGCAAGCCAAGCTGCGCGAGGCCACGATGCAGCGACGAGCAGCCATGGCGCAGCAGTATGAGCAGGATAAGCGCCGCAAGATGGAGATACACCGCCTTCAGCAGCAGCAGGCAGCAGTGGTGGCAGTCAATGTGCAAAAAGAGCCGTCCATGCGCACCGAACAGCTCAAGGAGGCGCGTGCAGAGTCGCACGCCGCTGCCAAAGACGGCAGCGACAGCGCAGATCTCAATGCCGCTTCGGTACACGATGTTGCTTCCCCAGTATCGCCCGCGCCGTCAGATACCATTCAAAGTGAGGCTGTCGCCGAGAAAAACGACACTGAAGCCAACGCTTCACCTGTCGAGGCAGATTGTATCGCGCTTTCGCATCCGACTATAGACTCTGGCGACCAGAGCTGCGCAGCAACAAGCGTGGCGGTCAATGCAACCGGCACTGATCGGCTGCTGGAAAAGGCTGCAGAGACTGAGGCTTCGAGCAGCAGAACCAGCGCAGATTCACCGCTGACCGATAACCCACCTCTGGTAACGTGGACGCAAGAGTCGGCACAAGCAAGTGGCGTCCTCCCATTTGCGCAGGTGCAGAGTGTGACAAACGACTCGCCGGCGATGGAGGCGACGCTCCGATCCGGTGACTTGATCCTCGACTTCGGTGGTGTTGTTGAGTCGACGCCAAAGTGCCTTCTGACGGTGGCCGAGTGCGTCCAGAGTCATGTAAACCAGGCGATCACAGTCGTCGTACTGCGTCCCACCGCTCCGGAGCCACAAGGCGACGAGCTCGAGTTCCAAGAGTGCACAGTCTCCCTGTGTCCACGAAAGTGGAAGGGCAAAGGGCTGCTTGGGTGCCAGCTCAGCCCGTTCAAATGGCCGGCGCTAGATGCCATCGTCAACGACGAGTGTGCTCGGGACAACTCCGTTGGGGTGGAGTCCACGAACACGCCCGGAGCCTACAGCGGCGGGGGCTTCGTCATTTACGGCGTGCAAGCGGACTCCAGCGCGGCTGTTGCTGGTCTTCGTGACGGCGACTTGCTTGTGAGCTGCGGTGGACTGCGGGACGTGGCGAGCACCAGTATTGAAGACATTTGCCAGGATGTGCGCCAAGCGGCAAGCCAGCTGCACTTGGAGGTGGAGAGATGGCTCGCGGACGAGCAGCGCTACTCCCATCTGCCCTTCGATCTGGCAAGCTCGGACACCGGCGAGCAGGTCTGGGGCTTCAGCGTGACGACCTACGAGCAGTACTACTACTGTTTCCCCAGTGCGTCCGCCACGTCGTCTGCGTTATCGGCGTGCACCGACTGCTACTACTCGACGACGCCGTCTGCTATACACACGGCGTCGCTCAACGGCCACATAGAGTGCCTCGAGGCGCTTCTCCTGCTGCTTCAGGCCGCGCCAGTCTCTGGCAACGAGGAGGAGCGAGCTTCGACCACGTCGTATCTGGAGTGGAAGGATGACGACGGGCGTACACCGCTCTTCTACGCGTGCTATGCGTCGCAGCTCGAGAGCGCGCGCTTCCTCATGTCCCACCTTGGCACCTTCAACATTGATACTGGCGCGGATCTATATGGAGACACGCCACTCCATGCTGCCGTGGCAGTGGGCTGCTCGCCGATGGTTCGACTGCTGCTCGAGTCGCACTATATAGACGCGAACGTGGTTAACTCGGCGCTGCAGACCAGCGCGCACGTCGCTCCCAACGTCGACATACTGCGGCTGCTCGAGAGCTTCGACGCCGACATGCTCGCGACCGACAGCGAAGGCCGAATGCCGCTCGCGTACGCGTGTCTTCGGGACGATCCCGAGAGCGTCGAGCACCTCTGCGCTGCCTTCCCAGACTTTGCCGACTACGCCGACGAGCGCGGCAACACACCGCTGCACCTGTGCGCGTGGCTCGGGCTCGAGAACGCCGCGCGCGTCCTCGTGCGCTTCCTGCCTCCGATCGCGCTCTTCCTCACCAACTTGGACGGGTGCAGTCCCGTGGAGCTCGCGCACGCCAACGGTGCGGCGGCGGTCGTCGACCTGCTGGAGCAAGTGCTGAACCGTTGAGCTATAACTGCCCTCCCCAGCACCCCATGTCATTGGTCGTCTATTCAGAGACCCGACCCGGATGACTGGAGATGTCGATCGTGGCGCTTCGGCTGTCCTTGAGAAGGTGAGTCTCGAGCGACAGCATGCCGACAGGGAGAAGTGGCAGGCCAGCGGCCGACGGAGCCACGCCCAAGGAGACTAGTGACTTCCTCAAGTTCATCTCCATCGACCTGTCCTCGCTCGAAACGCGCTTCGATGAGATCATCTCACGCATCGAGTCCGTGGAGCTGCGGCTCGACCACCCCTCCGCATCAGCAGTCGCGAGTGCAAGTGCCGCGCTCCGAGATACCACGGACCGTAGAGGTGTCGCTCGCAGGGTGTTTCTTGACGATCGTGATGCGACTGCGACTGCTGCTGCTGGCCCCGAGGGTGGCGATTCGTCCACCGCAGATTCGGCAGTCGACGATAAAGCTGCATATTCGAGTAACACCGCTTCTCGAGACACTGATGACCCCGCAGCACTTGCCGAAGAAATTGAGGCGCTCCGGGCGGCGCAGTTGCGGCTGAAGATCGACCACGAGGTGACCTACGCCGCGTAAAGTCCCTCCGCTTGCTCTTCTTGGACTGCTGTTGTCGGCTGCACACTCACGCTTTCTGCTTGACGGTGTCACGGCTGGTGCGGCCAGGCTCAAAGTGGAGCTTGAGACGATGCGGCACCAGGTCGAAATGCGGCCGGACAAGACCGAGATGCGCGAGTTCCGAGCCGAGATGGATGTCGAGCTAGCCAAGACCTCACGGAGCACCCAAGACGAGTGCGCGCGCGTGGAGCACGCTTTGACGCTGCAACTGTCGGAGAGCGCGCTTGGCGAGAACCAGTGGAAGGCGCAATTCGAAGCCGTCATGGGAGCGCGGATCCAGGATGTGTGGGCCGGCGTTCACGCCGCGTCACGCACACTGCAGGAGAGCATGCAGATGCTGCAGACCGACATGGTCAAGCAGGAAGAGGTTACACGTGAGGTGAGCGACGTGGTTCACCAGATGCGCGCCAAGATGCTCGAGCTTGAGCGCGAGTCGCACGAGCATGCGTCGGCTCTCCGGGAGAACTCGAACGGACTCGACCATCTCCATACGCAGAGCGTGTCTCTCGGACGAAGCTTGTCCCTCCACGAGTCGGACGTGGCCAACCGGTTCGGCGCGCTCGTTGCACGTGTCGACGCGACCGACACGCGTGTGGCTACATGCCAGGCGACTCATGAAGCCTTTGCGGCTGACACGGACAAGACGCTGGCGAGCATGGCGTCCGACTTCGTCGCCGTGCAGTCCATGCTGAACACGCACCACGAAAGTCTGCAGCTGCTGGACGCGGGTGTTACGCGGCAAGGTGCCGAAGCCATGAAGATGAGTGAACGCATGGATAAGGCTGACATGCGCATCGGCGGCATTGACCGCCGGCTTGTTGTGGCCGAGAAGAAGCTTGGGACCGCCGGGAACGTGATCCAGGAGCACTATCAAGAGATGCTGCGTCTTGTCGGCGATGTCAAGGGGGCCGTGGAGCTGGCGGCACAAGACCGCGCTGTCATGAGGCATGCGGCGTCCGACATGAGTTTCTCGCTCCACGAGACGCAACAAACACTGCTCGAGGTGAGCAAAGTCGCGTCCACGACGGAGCTGGCACTGGCACGAACCGCTGCCGAGATCCCCAAACTTGGTGCACTCGTGTCTACCGCGTCCGCCAACGTCGCCAAGAACCGCCAGACAATCCGGGATCTGACCGCCATGGCCGAGGACGAGAAGAGCTTCTCGCAGGCGCTGCAATCCAGGTTCGAAAAGGAGGTCGCCAGCACCAACACACGCTTCACTGAAGTGGCAATCCGGGACGAGACCACGCAACAAGCGATCGTCGACGCCAGAGACACGACCATGAACGTCAAGCGCACGCTCGAGGAGGCGATCCGGTACAACGGGAACCTGATCCACCAGCTCAACACCATGGTGGACAGCATCGCCATCACTGAGAGTGCCGAGGGGATGGAAGACAAGATGGCCAAGTTTGCACTCGCGTGCGCCGAGCTGGGCCTCAAGCTCGAGCACTTTGGTAAGAACGCGCCATCGTCGTCCCCGGCTTCGATACCTTCATCTTCTTCGTCCTCGAGCGCCACGTTTGCCGCGTCTAAAAGCGACACCAAGGCAGAGCTGGCGCTGCTGCTGACCAAAGCCATCCGCTTCCTCGGCTCGGGTGTGTCGATCGACCAGAACAAATATTTGCTGACCGCCAAGCGCACACACTACGTCGACCCTTCCACCGGCGCCATGATCGTCGAGCTTCCTCCCCAACAGGTGCTTGAAGGATTCCGCACAGCCAAGGCCACCGCCTTCGTCGCTAAGACCCGCGTCTTTATGGATCAGATGCACCCCGTGGTCACGACCAACAAGTACGCGATCGAGTTCCGCGACGCATTCGCGCGAAAGCTTCAGTTCGTGCTCGAGTTTGGGCTCGCCAACCTCTTCCCCAACACAGGTCGGTCGACCAACGCGGCCAACAAACGCGGCGGTGAGCTTGGGACGTGTATCGCTTGCGATCGACCCATAGACAGTCCGGAACGTCAGGCGCGAGCTGAGAACCGTGCCGTCGCCAACGCTGGAGTCCCGAGGGTCCGCGGTGCCTTGGTGGATACGCCACAGCAGCTGCAAGACTCGTCAATCAATCCCGAAAGCCCGACGTTCGCAGATGATACCGTCGCGGAGGAGCACCGGCTGCGGCGGCAACGTGTCCTCGCAGGAGGTTCCGCATTCGTGTCCAACCCGATTGATACCAAGTCGGTCATCCCTGGTCGCTCCGGCGTCGCACGTGGCGTCCGGCCCAAGAGCAGTCACGAGACTGTGCACCAGGCGCCGGGCAAGGCCGATTACATCTATCGTGGTGGATTCCGCATCCCCAAGCCGTCCCCGGCGTCATCGACAGTAGCATCGTCCAATATGGCAAGTGTCGAAGCCGTGCTACTCGCCGGCGTAGTCGCGAACACCAAACTTGACGCTGCACATGACCAGTCAGCGAATCAACAGCAGCCACCACTGCTTGACGGGCCTCTGGGATCGCGGCTTGAGAAGGTCGCGCTACTAGGCAGGTGTCAGTCGGTCGATGTCCACACAATTGTTCCCACCGGCGACTCAAAGCAACAGTCAACGCTCACACGCCCGCACACCGCGCCACACCGCGCCAAGTCGCTGCCGAAGCTCGTAGACGCGCCGACTGGAGGTCTCGGTGGAGCTGCTGGGAGTCTCCCAGCCGATGCAGTGGCTTCTACATCATCTCTTCCCGGCGCCTAGTATCAATACACAGAGGACGCACGCGCAGATGAGAGCGTAAGCGGCTCCTATCCACCCCATTGGCAGCCCAGTCATAACACACAAATGGGAACCGCTCGGGAGGCTCCTCCCGCCGCTCTGCAATTACTCTATAGGTCGGGAACCTGCACGTGTACAGACTCAAGCAGCCGGAGCGCATCCGCCAGCGCTGCCTCGGCCGCCTGCTCGTCCGTCGCTTGGGCTGTGCTGCTCCCTTCTGATGCTCCCTCGTGGGACTCTGAAGGCGGACCGAGTGCTGCTGGTAATGTCTCTTCGAGCGGCTCCGAAGGCGAACCGATCGCAGTCTGCATGGACAGCGCTCGAAGTGTCGCGGCCATCGCCTTGACTGCTGCCTTGTCCACGTCGCTGTGGCCGTCAAAGAGGCCGCACAGGAGCGCCGCGCTGTTGTGGACCGCAGGCGTCAGCCGTTAGTCCGGGATGCCTTCATCACGCCGCCGATACGCACCTCAGCGCGCCTCGCAGCACGCCGAAGCGGTGGCTCCTGGTCGCCCCCGCCGCGAAGCCCGCGTCAAAGCCTTGCTGCAGCGTGTCCTCCTTGCCGAACTCGAGCCCGTCGCGGATGCCGAGCTGTCAACGTTGAGCGACGCGGTTAGCGTGGGCCACGTCGCGTCGCGGAGCAGCGGGCGACCCACCGAGCGCATGCGGCGCTCCATGGCGGCCGACTCCTGCGTCTGCAGCGCGCATTCCTCCTCGTCCTCGCTTAGGAAGTCCTGGAAGCCGTCGTCGTCCATGCTGCTCCGCCGGCGATCAGTGCCGCCCAGCCATGCGATGATTGGCGCCGCATGCGACGTTTACGAAGAAATGTGCTGATTGGACAAAACGATTTTAGACTTTTATTTGACGTCACCGTGAAACGGTTTTGTTTGTTGAGAGTAGTAAGAATAATTTAATGTGACTCATAATATTAGCAGCGGCACGCCACCACATTTTATGGAGAGCGAATATCGACCAGCCATACACAAACGCCCGCCCCCCTACTTTGATCAAGTGAAATCGCTCAGTCTGCACGACCGACCGCTTTCGTCACAATCCTTTCCAGATTTCCTCGTTCGTCGCCCCACTCAGCCTCATCTGTGCCTTACCGCATGCCCGCCCATTCCTTCTTTCGACACAAGCACTCGAGCTCATTCCGAGCCGTCATGCTGCTCAACAAGGAGCGCCGGCGCAGTCTCCAGGCGGTTCTCGTCGCGCGCCCGGCTCACTGGTCGCAGGCCGCCTCGCCTCCAGCCGAGGCCCCGCCGTCCGCGTCCGGAACCGCCCGACAGACAGCGAACGGCAGCCGACAAGTCCCGAACGAGGCGGCGACGCCTCGAACCGTCGAGCAGCAGCCGGCGAGGGGCCGCCGCGTGGAGGGGAGGTCCGAGATGACGCCGCAGGAGCGCGCGGTCGTGGCGCAGTCGTTCCGCGCGCGCTACGCGCTGTCGGAGCACCGGCTGCTGGCCAACCTGCGCCGGCGGCACCGCGTCGAGCTGCTCGAGGAGCTCGCGCGGCTCACCAAGGTCGCCAAGGCCCTCGAGGAGCAGATCAACGCGACCGAGCGGCGCGTCCAGATCGTTGAGCGTCTCGCCATGCGCTTCGAGCGCGTCTCCAAGCTGCTGCAGGCCGCCAGCGGCGCCGAGCCAGCGCCGGCCTCGACGTTGCCGGCCTCGGTTGCCCGCAGTCCGGACGCCGGCGCCGAGTAGCTGCGTCTCCGTGTGAAGAGATTAGGTTCCCGTGTTCATTAGGAAGTGTGGCGAGTGTAGTAGTCCGGGCGACGCCCCAAGGTCCGGCGTCAGAGAGCAGCCAAGCAAGCAGAGTGGCGCATGTTCGAGCGCCGGGAAAAAAGATGCGTGACCATTATTCAGAAAAATTGTGGCAAATCCAGCCGTTTGTATTAAAATCATCATAATTGCAACTCGCACTCGCGTTTTACGACACAATGGAGAATGCGCGGCGCGCGGCGTCGACGAGTCACGTCTGGGGCTACGTGCTCGTGCTGTCGGCGGCCGCGTGCTTCATCTCGACCATGTACGCTTCTTCGCCGTCGTTTGCGCTCTCTGACGCGCCCGCTCGCGCTCCGAACGGCGCTCTGGGTGCTGCGGAATCGGTCGCGATGTACTTACTGACAGACGCTCCCGCCAGGTACATGATGGTCTTCTCCAAGCTGCTGCTGCTACTGGACGATGGCACTCCTGACCAGAGCGAGGGGGAGTTGAAAAGCAAGGGAGAAGGAGGAGGAGGAGGACTGGCCGGGGGCTTCCTGGACGCCGTGGAGCGCGACGTGTACTACTGCTACCTGTTGCCGCTCACGATCCCGGTGACAGTCCTCGCGTTCTACACCAACTGGGTTAGCCTCAAGTTCTTCCGCCACAACTGAGGCGTCGATGCGAGTGAATAGTCGGTGCCAGTGTCTATGACGGCCGTGCAAGTGCTGCTGCTACGTGAGGTTTCTCGCATCGGACGAGACCCACAAGGACAGCAGCGAGTCGGACGACCTCGCGAGTCGCGACTGCGTTGCACGCTAGCCTCTGCTGGGTGTTTGGGACGGGGAAGCGCGAGATCTTGGCGGCAGCAGAGCTGTCAGCTACCCTAGCACTACAGAGCGAGCAGCGCAGCAAGTCGTCAATTAAGATGCAGGCGCCATCGAGAAGTGTACATGAACGCTATCAACACACAGAGCAGACCCAGCGACCTAGGTCGTCACGAAGCCGACGCGGACGCGGGCGCCGCCTGCTGCGCGTCGGCAAGGCGCTTCTCCTTGATCTTCTTGGCCAGGAACTTGATGAAGGCGGCTTGCTTGGGGTTCTTGCGGACGCTCTCGAGGCTCCACGTGGCCTCGGGCGACAGGAGCTTCGTCTGCTTGACGGCCGACTGCGACAGCTTGACGTACTTGTTGAACGCGCTGCTGTGCTCCGGGAACTTCTGCACGAACGCGCCGATCTCGTGCGGGAACAGGTTGAAGCCCACGACGACGCGCCTCATGGGGAGGTCGGGCTGGTCCCCGGCGGCCAGCGCCTCGGCTCGCCTGTCCACGGCAGGCACGCGCACGCTGGGCAGCGTCCGGACGCGGCCGCTGAAGTGAGGGAACTCGCCGTCGCACAGGATCCCGCGGCGGTAGTTGTAGGCGACGCGGCGCCAGCCCGGCTCCTGGTCGCTCCGCCGCTCGAGCTCGTCCGTCGTTACCTTGCCCTTCTTGCGCGTCTTGTACCCGTACGCGTCGTAGTGGGCCAGTCCCGAGACGTTCACGTGGAAGCCGCCGCCGTCGAACTCGCCCACGGCCGACCCGGCGACGGTAGTAGCCTCGGCGTCGACCGTCTCGCCGCCGAATGCTGGGCCGCAGTCGGCGGCATCCTCAGCGTTGCGCAGCGGACTTACGTGGAGCGTGGCACCGTAGATCGGCGGCACGATCACGTTCGTCTCGAAGCGCACCTGCTCGGCGTAGTCGAGGTGGTACTCGGTCTCGTCGTCGCAGTCGGACGCGATCACCCACACGGCCACGCCGTGCGTGTTCGCCCAGTCCGCGAGCGCGATCGGCCCGGGCGTGGCCCTGTTCACGAGGAACTCCTGCACGGTGCGGCGCGCGAGCGAGCGCCGATACGTCTCGGCGTCCTCGGCGCTCCCGCTTGTCTCGCTGCCGGGGAGCTCCGCGTCGTCCGCCTGCTGCTGTCCGCTCGCCGGGTCGAGCCGCAGCTCGCTGGTCGGCACGTAGACGCCCCAGACCTTGGCCTGGACGGCGCTCTGGTACAGCAGGTCCGCCGTGCGCGTGCTCACGGCGCCGTCAAAGACGCGGAAGGCGCCGCGGTGGCTGCGTGGGAGGTCGCGCGCGAGCATCGCGGGCCGGTCGCCGCAGCCCGAGGGGGTGAACCCGTCGTCGCACGCGTCCAGGCGGAAGTGGGCCGGCGCGGTGCTTGCCCCCGTGTGATGCTCGCGCAGCCACTCGGGCAGGAGCTCGCTCGCCATCGGCAGCGCTTGGGCCGGGACACGGCGCTTGAGTCGGACGCACGCAGGGGGTGGCGAGAGCGTCGGGCCAAGCGCCGTCAGCGGCAGCTCGGCAGCATGGACGTGGTCGTCGGCTGCGGCTGCAGGAATTCGACTAATTTACTTAAATAGATAGTAATTACACAAAATCTTTGCCAAATGTATTATACACGTATGTAAATTTCATAGCTGTTCATCGTCAAAATGCGGTGAGTTCGACAGTTCCAAACGAAAATTACAGCTAACATTACGACGTCACCAAAGGATGCACGTGCGCGCCAAGGCCAAGCCAAACCACTCACAACTAACGAGCCAATCTTCTAAGAGGATTCCTCTCGTCCCTGTCATCATTCCAATGATTCGATAGCGAATTGTAGCGTCCCGCGCGATCAACAAGGACGTGAGCTGCGAACCGAGTGCGACGAGCTCGGCAGAGAGGTGGTCCTGATCGAGGACGACGACGACGACGACGCAGACGGCGGCGAAAGGGCGCCGAAGCGGCAGCGAGCAGATGATCCGGCGCGGCCAGCTGTGCGTGGGACGGTGGCGACCGGGAAGGAGGAAGCGGCCGGGAATGGAAGGTTGCGGCGGGCGACGATGGCGCGAGCGCTCGCGACGCGTGGACTCTAGTGGTGGGCGGCTCACTCGGAAATCGGCAGGACGGGCGGCGAGCACTGCCGGCGGAAGAGCGAGGAAGCGCAGGTAGCTAGGGGCGAGGAATAAATAGGCTTCGGCCGGCGCAGGATCCGATCTTGGACCTGAGCCATCTGGTGTGTTCGGTATACTCATACGGCACGGCGGAATACGCAAGCGAGGACGGAACCGCTGAGCTAGGCGACCCGGGCAAGTGTCCCCTACCGACGGAAGTTGACAAGAAACGCTGCTGAATTGTGCCGTTGTGACGCAACGACGTGACCACAAATAGAAGAAATAGGTGTGGAATCAATACGATACGGATGGTAGATAGAATGTCGGTAGCATCTGTGCTCAATCCGACATAAATCAATCAATAGGAGCGAGGAAAC
>JAADXX010000705.1:0-14953 GCA_023338025.1 Phytopythium oedochilum
CCCCCCCCCCCCCCCCCCCCCCCCCCCCCCCCCCCCCCCGCGTCGCCCGGCATTACGCCAGATACACTTTGCGACGGTTCGTACAGAGAATGCATGTGAAAATGGATCCAGCGCGTCATGATACGTTGACCGTCTTCGCTTCAACCACGCTACACTTGGCAATTGTATTGGACATAAAAGGTACGCCTGCCGGTCTGGATTTTCTCGTGCATATCATCCGATGAACCCTCCATCCGCGAGAGAACTATTCAATGATGCGAGAAAAATACATAGCATGTTATTGTACGACAGACGCGCGGGTCTGCTGTATTGGAAGGACGCACAAGACTACAACTAGGCACTCTGCTGCTGCTGCTGGGGGCGATAATAATGAAATGCACAGCAACCCCCGGCCGCGGCCGTCGAGCCGAGCCCTCTCTGCTCTCTCTGCTCTCTTGTCTCTCCGACTCACACCTGCGCGCAGTAGTCGAGCGCGTGGTCCTGGAAGGACGGCGGCATGGACAGGAAGGACGCCGGCAGGGACGCCGCCGACACGTCGAGCGACGAGTAGAGCGTGTCGACCCAGTCGAGCGAGTCGCCGCGCAGCAGCTCGTCGTCGCGCTCCTGCTCGGCGTCGCCGGCGAACAGGTCGGCGACCTCGTCCAGCATCTCGTCGCTCACGGCCAGCTCGCTGTCGACCGAGTAGGCGTCCGTGGGCGACGGGTAGGACGGCCGGCCGGGCTCCTCCGGCGCCGCCGGCACCTTGATGACCATGGCGTGGGGCTTGGGCTTGTCGCCCGCGGCCGCTCTCTGCGCCGAGGACTTCTTGACCGGCGAGGCGGCCGCCGAGGGCGAGGATCCGTGGTGCAGCGACTTCTTGCGCGTGATGCGCCAGGCCAGGTAGGGCTGGTCGCGCACGAAGAACGGGTTGCTGAAGGTGCACACGACGGCCTTGGACTTGGTCCACTTGCGGAAGTTAAAGTAGTTGAGCTGCCGCTGGAAGCTCGTGTACTTGGCGTGCTTGAAGTACTTGGGCAGCACCACGTCCATCATGCGCTGCAGGTCGTGGATCTCGAACGCCTTGCCGTCGTCCGTCCACCGCAGGATCTCGCGGCTCTCGACCTCGAGGATGCGCCGCAGGTTCTTGAGGAACGGCGCCACCTCCTTGGTCTTGAGCGCCGGCGTGATCGTCGGCGTCACGGCCGCCGCGGGCCGAGAGAACACGAGCTGCGAGTGCATCTCCTCCATCATCGGGGCGGTGCGTATGTGAATGTAGGATCGGATCGGGACGGACTGCCTGATACCCTGGGAGCGAAAGCGGAAATGACAGTTGAAGCCGCCCAGGCGGACGGGCGGGCGAGGGACCTTTACTCTTGGAAAATGTATGGCTTCCTACTGTATCCTCCTCCCTCTGCGAGCGTTGCGTGATGCAGCCAACGTCGTCGACGGCTTCGCGGTCCGCTGGGATAGGGCTCGGGGTGGCCGGGCTTATGCGCACAGCCCATCTCCTCGTGGAGCTCTTCTGTCACTCGCGGGGCAGAGACGCGGCGCCGCCTTGCGACTGGCGTGCATTGCCCTACCCGCACCCGCCTGGTTTGACTTGAAGTGGGACTGTAGACCAACAAAGAGCGAGGTACTGTACGGTACTGTACGCAGATGACACGGACTTCACACAAATTGTGAATCACAATTGAAAAGAGTCCAAAGGCAGCTCAGCTCACATGCCACGTTGAGGCGGAGACCTTAGCAATCTCCTCGCTCGCTCTGTCGCTGCATCGCCGCCGCTAGATTCCTCCTGCGCACTACGCACAGTGGTCGCTGCCTCACCGAGTATCAAGTCGCTCGCGCGGAAATCCCCCGGCGACTCGTGGCCGCCGCGTGTCAAAACCATGTTGAAGCGGTGTCGCACGCTCGCGCCATACTGAGCCCGAGTGATCTTGTGGCAGGCATATGTCACAAAACAGATCCGCGTCGGCCCCCAAGCGCCCATGGGTCGGCGCGCTGCCACTGTCAGGAATGGCCAGGAGCGCGGGCAATCCAGCGGCTGCGCTGAGGCGAGCCGAGGGAGGGAGGAAGGTACGCTGTGTGACGTGGGCAGGCCGTAAAGACCGAGCAATCTCCCACAGCTCGCGACCGAGCCGCGAAATTTGCTGACCGTACATGCACACGCATGCACGACGACGCATGCGACTCCCCTCCGCCTTGGAGCACCGCACGCACGTGCATCCTGGGCTTTGCCATGGTGCGCTGCATTGACTTTCGCCATTCACTGAATTCCCGTAGAGTCGGGCTCGTTTGGTCTCGCCTGTCCAAGCCGATGCGGTCTGTCTACACAGCTCGCCCTGATACATCAGAGCATCCACGCTCGGCTTTCCCGACTGAGCGCGATCGATTGCGTGAAGCCGCGCCGGCATAAGCCTCCGGCTCCAGTCGGTGCAACTGCGTCCAGTCTGCTGCCGCCCGCCCTGCCATCATCGATAGACCGTGCGCCAGCCAGACGGGGTGGGAATCACTGTGAGTGAGTGGACCTGGCCGCCCGGCGACAGTGGTCCGACGGGGGCTGACTGGCTGCTGTGTCGGGTCTGAGTCGTGGGCTCGTCACTGGTGCCGTTTTCTCGCACCGCGCGACTGACTTTGGACGGGCAAAACGCCGCAGACCACCAGGACGATCGACCCACCGAGGCGATTTCAAATCGCCGAGTTGGTGCGAGAGAAACGCGGTGGCGCGCGCGTCAAACTGGCCCGCGACGTCTTTGTGTCGCCGCCACTGTAGCAGTTGCTCGCCGCAGGAGAAACGCGGCGGCGTCACGAGAAGCCGCCGGTCGTGCGAAGCAAGCTGATGATGCTTGCATCTCGCGAAGATGCAAGCCCCGCTGCCTGTTTGTGTAGCCACCTCGCCAACACGCACGCATGTGTATGCACATGCCGTCTCACCTCCTTCACCGACCGCCACGCAGTACTGTACGCACAGTGTACAGTGGGTGCACGGACACCTCGAAATGCACTTGCCGAATGTATACGAGCCGCTCTACCGGCACGCAGGTGCCACTCCCGGTTGGCAGTCATCGCGTCCCTGCCGCCTAACCGACCGACACGTCAGAACGCAAATCACCCGAGGGTGTACAGTGGATACCGTACACCCTTGGCGCCGAGAAACGAGCGAAGCAGCAGTGAACTGCGAAATGCAATGCGGCAAGCGCCCGTTGTATCTATACGGCCACGAGATCCCTGCGCGCCATCTGCGCTGACAGCCAACAAACAGCAGTGTATCGCTACGTGCACCAGTCTGAGCCGTACGGATCGCACTTGCAGTTCGCCGCCAAGCATGCTGTATCTGACTCGGGAAGCAGTCAGCGCAGCCGACATGGTCGGCCGTGATGACCGACCGCGCTGCCGTCGGCGTTGAGTCCGCGTCAACAGCGGGGACCGTACAGAACTCCACGACAACCAACCGCGTGGCCCCGCGTCTTTGTCGGCGCGCATGGCGCAGTCGTCTCTCGAGGTCACGGCGCCGTACCGTTCAGCATACAGTTCATTTTAAGTGTACCACGCTCCTCATCCGGAGGAGCAAATTGTGTACAAGTGGTGTGGCGGAGCGACTCATCTGGGTCGACTGGTCATCACAGTCGCCGCAACCTGCATCGTCTGCACCCTCTCATTAGCCTTTCAATATTGATAATCCTATGGCCGATCATGCTTAGATATATTATGTGATTTTATCATGTATATGTCACTCGACTTGTGAGAACACATACTTGAAGTGTTATGCGCTCTTTGTGGCTCGTCCTTGTCGGTTGACAGTTACGTCCGGTACAGTACGAAACATTATGAAATGACTGATTACATCCCACGTCGCCCAAGCAGAGTCATCGTCCTGGGCGTAGCGCTCCGACGACCACTGTACACTGTACACTCTGACCCGAGCGCGTGCCTTTGTCGCTGCGCAGAAGACCTCGTATATCTTGGTTTCACTATGTAGTAACGTCTGCTCCGCGCCACGTCGTGGCGCTCGGACCCGACCTGCGACCGACGCAAGGTGTTTGCGCATGACGACTCGTCATCCGCTCGCTCGAGAAAGTTGGTGGATGGCCCCGACGGGCTCTCCATATTGCGTTACAGCATGAATACACTCGGCGCCTTCTCTCGCGTTAAGACGCAGATTCAAGTATGAACTAAGATTTCGTCCAATGAGAAGCGTTTAAAATTGCACCGAGAATATTTTTCATCCGGTCTCGATGTCTAACTATTCTGCCTCTTACACTAGTGTCGCGAGTTCATTGTGCGACAGTGCCTCTTTCGCGTTTCATGTTGATTGAATTCCTCCTACATGCATCGAATGTAAAACATGCCACCGTTGGCATCGAAAGATTTGGGACGGACATGCCACCATTGGCTGCTGCATTGAGCCGGAGATGATGAACAGCCGACTCACAATCTGACTTGCTCGGTGGCGCACACGAACACCCGAGTATCGCGACCTCCTCCCCCAGTCCATAGAGCGCCGGCGTCCATGAGCTGCGAGCAGAGCACGCTGGTGGCCGCGCTGCAGGTCTTCGCCAAGGACGGGAAGGACTCCAATCCGTAACCGAACCACCCGGTATTCGAGATCAATTGTTCTAAATCTGTTGGTGGGTGAGGTCGTATGACAACGCAGACGCCATTTCCCAGGATTGGGCAACTGCACTATGTTTATCATGGAGTTTGTATTGCAAAAGGCAAGCGTTGGAGCCGACAGTTGGTGTCCGCTGCTGCCCGCCTCCGCCGCTGCCAAGTCACTCGTCGATTTGCCAAGATGGAGCTACATCTACCTGCCTCGGTGGAGCACTCTCCGTCGTCGACGAGTGCCAGACCTCCAGACAAGACGATGCGGCGTGCTGGGCAGCCAGAAGCGAGCGGAGCAAGCGCGATCCAAGGGACTCCCTCGTCGTCTGCGCGTTTCCCGGCGAGCGGCACGCGAGAACCAAGCGTGTGCTCATCGCCCGCCACCGCGTGGACGAGGAAGGACGAGTTGATGGCGCGCGAGAGCTGCTCCAAGACGGTCTTCCAGCGACAGCACTCAAGGCGGCTTTGCGTCTCGGACTATAGCGAGACCCCTGACTGTGTCGGGTCGACAGGCTTGGCTTTCGTAGCGTAGCTTGTTCAAGAACTGTTTACAGTTCACTATAGTGTTAAGACCCAGTGTACACAATCAAATGCGTTTCTTACAGCCAACTGAAGTTTGCTCATTACGCACGCTGCTGGCTCCATCCTCCGAGCGCGTGGCGTCGCAGCACAACCGACGCGCCGTCGTATCGGAGCGGCCCGACAGATTAGACTCCTCAGAGTTCAAAAGCGCTTCTTCTGCATGCATACGAGGCATCTGACCAACGTCATCACGTGAGTCGTTGATGTCCCGACTCGTCTTCCGCGGGCAGTGTGTGCATTTCGGCGTGTACAGTGTACCCGATCGCCTCATCGAGCTCTCGGTAATCCTATAAATCTCCCATCTATAGGCTTTTCTAGGTCCTTGTGCCTGTAACACCGCAGCGAGCCGAAGTCGGAGCTAATAATCAGTGGAGTCACACCGGTTCAAACGCAGACGCACTACCATTAGGCTGGCTTCCTGACGCGGACGAGGCGTCTTGATCCTCTAAAACCCGCTTGCGAATCGACCGCCGGGCGCGTCTCCAGTAAGACTGCAACAGCGAGAGCGTCGTTTCCGTCGCTGTAGAGCTGCGCGTCTTGGGCTTCGGGTGCCCCGCGACTGCTGGCACCTCTACGACTTTAGCGTAGACGACGGTGGTGGTCGGGAAGCGCTCGAGTAGCTCGCCCTCGCGTCTCGCACTCGATCACAGCGACGAACACGTCGCGCACTGCACAACGTTGGCGATCTGGATCACCAGGTCCTGTCACGTTGCGAACGAAGTCGGTGAGAGTCCGAGCGAGAAGCAGGCCGAGCGCGGCCGCTGGCGTTCCTTTCCCTCCTCGGGCAAGTGCCTTTTTCGGCCCATGCACTCAATGTCCAAGCTCAGGAGGCGGAAGGGAGCGAACCGGCCCCTCTTGCCCTCCGGCGCGTAATGTCGATCTCGAGCTGGCACAGCGACTGCTAGCTGCCGTGGTGCCTCGAGCCTCGAGCAGCCGGCGAGCTCGTTGTCGCCATGGAAGCGCACACGTTGCTCTCGAACGTCTGGAAGGACCGGTAGTCGCAGTGAGACCGCTTCGGCACGAGCGCCGGCCCTCTGGATTTTTCTGGAAGTCTTGGCTAAAATAAGATGGCGTTAGGGTAAAAATAAATGCACTGCTATTGGATATATGTTTACTTGAAATTTGTAAACATGAATAATTACGAAAGAGAACGTATTTCTGAGGTTGTACCCTTTATTATATTCAGCATTACAAATATCAAGTAAAATGGTATCCATTATCAGTGCATGTATTTGAACAAAATATCCAGAGCACTAAAGGTAATATCTAACCCTTACCTTAAATGCTACGACTCATTTTCAGTATAAGGTTTTGAAATAGTGGTGAATCAGCGACAAAAATGGTCACTGGAAATTTGTATCGGCAATATCAGTACATTTGGTCGAAACATGAAAAAGAATCATGTTGATTGGACAGTTCTTTTCCGGACAGGGAAGACCTTCGCGACACCTTCACGCGCCGCTGGCAAACGCGCGCCACCAAAGTGCGCCCGAGGAAATGTTCCGGTCGGCGCAGTTCACGACGGACAAGGGCCTGGGCCGCGTGGCGCTGGCCGCCTTCGGGCTGGGCGCCTTCATGGCGCTGCACGCGGCCGCGCTGGCGTACGCGTGGCTGGGCGTGCGGCTGTCGGCCGAGGACGCGTGGTCGCCGGCGGCGCGCGATCTCTGGCGCTGCGCCGAGCGCTGGAGCCTCTATGCGCTCGCGCTCGGCGTCTTCCACATGTCCGAGTTCCTGCTCACGGCCGCCTTCCGGCCGTCCGTCGTCGGCTACGAGTGTATGTACGCGCCCGAGCCCGAGTGTCTGCTTGCTACGTAACCCCCCTGGGCGGTCGGCGGCTCTTGCTGACGCGCGTGGCTGTCCACGCTCCGCACGCAGCCTTCCTGCTCAACCACTCGCGCGAGTACCACGCGGCGGTGCTCTTCAGCTGCGCCGAGTTCTGGGCCGAGGCGCTCGCGTTCCCGCAGTGGAAGCTCGCGGGCTGGACGCTCGCGCTCGGGCTGCTGGTCGTCACGCTCGGCCAGTACCTGCGTATGGCCGCCATGTACACGGCGGCGTCCAACTTTTCGCACCGCATCGAGTACATGAAGCGCCAGGACCACGTGCTCGTCACGCACGGCGTCTACCGGTTCGTGCGCCACCCGTCGTACCTCGGCTGGTTCCTCTGGACCGTCGGCAGCCAGGTCGTGCTCGCCAACCCGCTCGCCGTCGTCGCCTACACGGTCGTCGCCTGGGGTTTCTTCCGCGACCGCATCCCGTACGAGGAGCAGCTGCTGCTCGGCTTCTTCCCGGACGACTACCCGGCCTACCGCGCGCGCACCGTCAGCGGCATCCCCTTTGTCTAGTAGCGCCGTGTCTAGGGAGCTAGCTGCGCGCAACACTACTAACCGGGCGTACGCGAGTGAATAGTCCGTAAAATGGCGCGCATTCTCTCTACTGCTACTGCTACTGCTTCTTCGCCTGCTTCTTCTTCTTCTTCGACTTGCTGCTCGTCTTCTCCGCGTCGCTGCCGTCGGTAAGCGCGTCCGCGGCCTTGGGCAGCACAGGAAGCGGCTCCAGACCCGCGCGCACTGTGACACCAAGCGCGTCAGCTCGTATCGCATCGCAGCGACGCCAGTAGCGTCCGCGGCCTCGCCAATACGCACCGTACTCGGCCGCGACGTTGCTCCAGCGGCTGCGCGAGGGCCACTGCGCGTGGACCGCCGCGAGCCGCGCGGCGTCGTGGTACTCGACGAGCTCGACGAGCCGCAGCTTGCGCGCCAGCTCGCGCTGCAGCATGCGCGCGACGTCCTCCATCCACTCGAGCCGGCGCATGGCAGCCAGCGCGCCGTCGCTCGCTCCGTCCGCGTCAAGCGCGTCCGCCAGCGCGTCCAGCGCGTCCGTCAGCAGCGCCTGCAGCTTGGCCACGAGCTCCGCGTAGTCGCGCGCGACGCCCGCGAGGAACCCGCGGCTCTTCTCGAGCGCCGCGAAGTGCCGCCGCAGCAGCAGCTCGCGCGCAGAGCCCGAGAACGCCAACACGCCCTCGACATCGCCGTTCCCGTTGCTATCGCCGCCGTCTCCGAGTAGCAGCGGCACGCGTCGCGAGACGTTGGCCAGAGACGCCAGCACCTGCTCGCCCTCGCGGTCCAGCCGCTCCGCGCGCGCCACCTGCCGACAGTTGGAGGAGGAGGAGACCCGGTCAGGGTGCTGCGCGGACAGCTTAGGGCGCTGTCTAATGGCCGCGCACCTCGGCCGTGAAGAGCTTCTGCAGCCGCAGACTCGCCTTCCACGTCGCCGCCATCGATCACTTCCTCTATAGCTTGGCGAGTAGAATATTTAATATATCGCTTTTCACCTAATTGTCTGCGGTATTTATTGTAAACAGTATATAATGCGAACTTAGCGTCGACCTCGACAAAGTGCGCATTTCTCTTTGCGGCCCCGGCCGACCCAAGATGGCGGGCGTCGCGACGGACCGCGTGCGCGAGCTCGTCGAGCGGCCCGAGGCGCCGGCGGGCGTCCCGGCGGACGCGGAGCGCGCGCTCGCGGTCGGGGACGCGGCCGCGGACGAGGACGGCGAGTACGAGGAGCTGATCCCGCCCGAGAACTTCGCCATGATCGAGAAGGGGCTGTACCGCAGCGGGTTCCCCAAGAAGAAGAACTTTGCCTTCCTGGCCAAGGCGCTGCGGCTCAAGTCCATCCTGACGCTCGTGCTGGAGGACTACCCGCTGGCGAACTCGGCCTTCAACCGCCAGAACGGCATCACGCTGCTGCAGTTCGGCGTCCCGGGCAACAAGGCGCGTCTGTGTGTGCTGTCGACTATTGCTTGTAGTATGTATAGATGGAGGAGGAGGAGGAGGAGAAGGCGCTGACGTTGTACGGACGGATGGACGGACAGGAACCGTTCGTGGACATCCCAGAGGCAGGCATCGTGGCGGCGCTGCAGGCCGTGCTGGACCGGCGCAACCACCCGATGCTCATCCACTGCAACAAGGGCAAGGCACGTGGGTTGCCTGAAGGACTGAAGGACTGAAGGACTGGAGGACTGATAAGGACTGACGCGGGGCTCTTGATCTTGCTTGTTATGGACGGAGCGCAGCATCGCACGGGCTGCCTCGTGGGCTCGCTGCGCAAGGTGCAGAAGTGGGCCTTCAGCTCCATCTTCGACGAGTACATCCGCTTCTCGGCGCCCAAGCCGCGCATGATGGACCAGCAGGTGCGTGACGCCCACCGCTCGAGACGGAGCGCGCTCTCTCAACACACAACAACAACAACACTAACGACACCGGCGGTGGTGGTGGTTCGTTCCAGTTCATTGAGCTATTTAAGACGGAGCGCGTCAACAAGGACGCCGACAGGGAGCACCTGCCCGACTGGCCCGGCCTGTAAGCCGGACGACATCGCGGACCAATGCAGAGAGAGAGAGAGAGAGCAGCCAGCGTTTCATCCCCTCCGTGCGTACGTCGGCCACCCCTGCTATCCGAGACCCTCGACGGACCGCGGCGCGCCTACAGCTTGGCCGTGGGCTTGGCGTCGCCGGCGCCGGCAAAGAGCTGCTGCATCTCGACAAGGCTCTCCTCGAGCAGGTGGCCCATCTTGCCGGCCCATCCGCCGTGCTGCCGGCACGCAATGTTGAACTGCACCGCCTGGTTCTTGATGCTGTAGGCGATGCCGAGGCCCTCGGGCACGACCTCGCCCCAGCCCCAGCCGTCGAAGAGCTCGTTCGTCAGGTGGCTCGTCGAGATGAGCCAGTAGCGCGACTTGCTCATCGCCGGGTCCTCCAGGAACGGCACGCGCTCGGTCGGCTGCACCAGCAGCCGCAGCGCCAGCAGGTGCCGGTCCACGCCCAGGCCCTGCGCCGCGCGGCGCATGTAGGCGACGTGCGCGTTGGCGGCGTCGAGCAGCAGCGCGCGCTTCTCCTCGGCCGAGCGCGCGCGCGTCGCGTCGACCATGGCGTCCGTGAAGGCGGCGCTCTGCGGCGAGCAGCTGCGCGTCGTCTCGGTGCGTCCGTGCAGGAAGATGCGCGTCTGCGAGGCCTCGTACGTGGCCGCGTTGGCGCGGAACAGCTTCTTGTAGGCGAGCTGGATGGCGAGCTGCACGAACGCGTCCGGGCTCACGCGCATCTGCTTGATGGCGCGGCTGCCGTAGCCGTAGAAGGACTCGACGTGCACGTCGTGGCCGGCCACGGTCGCGTCGAACGTCTCCTCGGCCTTGGCGACGGCGGCCAGCGTCGCGCCCGACACCTGGAAGCGCAGCTCGGTCGGCGGCCGCGCCGGCGGCGAGTGATCGCTGCCCAGGTCGATCTGCTTGCGCGCGAGCCGCGAGAGCAAAAAGTCGGCGAAGCGCGCCATGGGCATGCCGTCCAGCATCGAGTGCTCGCCCAGCAGCCCGGCCTTGCCGTTCTCGAACACGGCGAGCTGCACGCACTTGTCGAACCAGCGGTTGCGCCCATCGCCGTGCCAGAGCGCGCGCGCCACCTCGGTGCGCGACACGGGCGGCGCCTGCGCGTCCAGGTTGAGCACCAGCACGGCGCTCTCGATGACGCGCAGCAGCGCCTCGTTGCCCTCGTGGCTCGCCACGAGCTCGGCGCGCGCGTCGGCCCACGTGTCGCGGTCCTCGGCCGAGAGCACGCCCAGAGCGGGCGGCGGCGCCGAGTCGGAAGCGTCCGCGAGCGCCACGACGCGCTCGAGCTGCGCGCGCAGCTGCTGGAAGCTCAGCACCTGGCCGCGCGCCGTGAGCATCTCGAGCCGGAAGAACCGGCCGCGCCGCATGACGACCACGTGGTTGTGCCGCGCCGGGTCGAAGATGCGGTACGTGTCCGACCCGCGGCGCGGCACGCGGCACGCGTTGAACATGTACTTGTACGCCGTGGCGCACACAGGCGTCTTCTTGGCGCCCAGCTGCTCGGGCTCGAGCTGCCCGCTGGCCACCAGCGCGCGGAACTCCATGGCCCCGCGCAGTAGCGCGGCCGCGCGGCCCACGCTCGTCCGCTGCTCGGTGTGCGCGCTGTCCGCGAAGTGGAAGAAGTAGCTCACGTTGAAGACCACCGGGTCGCGCACTTGCAGGTAGCCCAGCGTGTTCCACCACTCGGCCAGGTAGCTCGAGTCGCGCCGGTCCGCGGCGCGCGCCGCCAGCCGCCGCTGCAGCGTCTCGCCCATCGCGCCCGGCCGCAGGAACTCGCGCGCCAGTGCCGCGCTCGCCTCGAGCTCCGCGGGCGTCACGAGCGGCGCCAGCGTCGCCAGGTACTGCGCCACCGTGTCCTCCAGCTTGGGCACCGGCAGCCGCGGGAGCGACTGTTGGAAGCGGTACAGCGGCTGAGAGGCCACCTCCAGGTCCGCTTCGTCGCGGTAGTCGCCGCGGCACTCGCGGAAGCCCAGCGGGCCGTACGGGGACGTCATGGGGAGGGCGGGACGGCGGGAGGGGCGTGCGCTGGGGCCGGCGAATTCGCGATTGGCACCGGCGAAAATGGACGCGCGCGGTTCAACGTTGACGTATTACGGCCCCAGTTGTGCCGGACGTCATAGTGCTAAAAAACAATTGAAATGTATAGTTGACCACTATGGAAAATTCTCACGATGTCAGTATAGTCATATTTGCCAATCAATTAAAAAAAAAGAAGCTCTCACGTGTTTTTTTGTATGGTAGTGCTTTTAATCGTGAAAAACTTCAAATATAGTCACACGACTCTTTTACACAATTCAGGATGGGAGGTAAAGAGAGTTTAGGGTATCATTTTAGAGATTAATGATGGAACGCTTTTGCGTGCGAGGCGATTTCCCTGCGGAATCCGATGAAACGCACCGTGAATGCCGCGTTGTGACAGCGCCGGGTCACGCGCGGCGTTAGCAAAGAAGGACGTGTCACTGTCGCGATTCACGGCAAGTCGTCCCGTGCGGCGCTCTATTTACGGATCTCGTTGATCTCCTCGTGGAAGTGGTCGAGCGCGATGAGCATGAGCGCGTACGGCACGTTCTGGCGCATGACGCGCGAGCGCGCGAAGGGCGCGGCGGCCGCCACGGTGGCCACGGCCACGTTCGCCAGGTCGTCCGCCCCACGCTGCGCCTGCAGCAGCGTCCGCACGCCCTGGTACGCGCAGAAGAAGCTGCAAAGGAGCAGAGCACGTCGGTCGTGAGTTCCTATCGCTCCCCAAGAGAACTGTACCGTGCCTGCCGCCACACTGCACTGGTCGACGCACCCGGCGAAGGACCCGCCGGAGACCGCGGCGCCGCGCGCGAACTCGCTGAGCCCCGAGAGTGCCAGGCGCCCGTGCTGCTTGTAGTACGCCTTGACCACGTCGACTGGCGGGAAATGGACCGCGAGAGCCAACCGTCAGCTCGCTCTGAGCGCAAATGTAGACGCTCAACAGTCGCAAAGAAGGGCGGCCAGCCGAGCAGTAAGGCGGTGACGTACTCGTGCCGAAGGTGGCGCCCGTGCAGAAGCCGACGATGCCGCCGAACATGAGCCGCTGCTGGACCAGCCGCACGTTCGCGGGGCTCAGCAGCGCGGCTCCGGGCACGCCCGCTGCTTCGGACGCGCCGCCGCCGCCATCAGCCGCCTGGTTCTGCGCCTTGGCGGCCGCCCGCGGCTTCCGGGGCGCCACCGCCGGCTCGTCGAACGACGACCAGTTCTGCGAGTCGCCCATGTCTATGCTGGGATGCTGGTCTATCGAGCTGCGGAGGGGATTTTCGGTAGGTTCGTGTGGCCAACACAACTTTTGTTGGCGATAGTTCAAATGAATATGTATAGCCAGATACAATGAACCTTTATACAAATAAAAACATACGTGTCAGAATCATTCTCGCTGACACGGATCGTTATACCGGATATATCCGGATATGCACTACAAAAAATAATTTGATGTGGTCCACGCCATGTCTCGGCTCGTCCCAGGCTCCACCGGGTTCGTCCCAGACTCGACTCGTCCCAGGCTCCAATGGGCTCGTCCAGACTCCAAGCGCACGATCTCGAGACTCGATCTCTTCACTCTGCGATTTGGCAGCAAGCCAAGCCGCCGGCAAGCCAACCAACCGACCGACCGACCGACCGACGATGGAGAGCCCAGCCGCGATCGCGTCTCGCCTGACGGGCGCGACGGCGCCTTATCAAGACGCGACGTCGGTGGTGACGTCGGCGTTCGGGCACCCGCTGCCGTCGATGGAGCACGCGCTGCAGGTGTCGGGGCGGCCCGTGTCGTCGGACTCGTTCCTGTTCGAGAAGCAGCAGACGTTCAACCGCGCCAAGACGCTGGAGCGCATGGTGCACCCGGCGGGGTCGGGCGCCTTCGGGCACTTTGAGGTGACGCACGACGTGCGCAAGCTGACCAAGGCGGCGTTCCTGGCGTCCGTGGGCAAGCGCACGCCCGTGTTCGCGCGCTTCTCGACCGTGACGTTCGGCCGCGAGTTCCCGGACTCCGGCCGCAACCCGCGCGGCTTCGCTGTCAAGTTCTACACGGAGGAGGGCAACTACGACCTCGTGGGCCTCAACTGGCCCGTCTTCTTCGTGCGCGACCCGCTCAAGGGCCCGGACGTGATCCGCTCGCAGCAGCGCGACCCGCAGAGCTTCCTGCTGGACTTTGACGCGACCTTCGCCTTCCTGGCGGCCAACCCCGAGAGCCTGCACGCCGGCGCCATGTTCTTCTCGGACTCGGCCACGCCGGCGGGCTGGCGCCGCATGCGCGGCTTCGGCTGCCACACGTTCAAGTGGGTCAACGCGGACGGCGACGGCGTCTTCGTCAAGTACCACTGGCTGCCGTCGGCCGGCTCGAAGGACCTGACGTTCGCCGAGGCGCAGCGCATGAGCGGCATGGACCCGGACTTCGCCAAGCGCGACCTGTTCGAGCACCTGGTGGCCGGGCGGACGGCCGAGTGGACGCTGTCGGTGCAGCTCATGACGCCGCGCGAGGCCGAAGCCGCGGCCTACGACCCGTTCGATGTGACCAAGGTCTGGCCGCACGCCGACTTCCCGCTGCACCCGGTCGGCCGGCTCGTGCTCGACCGCAACCCGGAGAACTACCACCGCGACGTGGAGCAGGCGGCCTTCTCGCCCGGGAACCTCGTGCCCGGGGTCGAACCGAGCGCCGACCTGCTGCTCAATTGGCGCATGTTCTTCTACCGGGACGCGCAGTACCACCGCCTGGGCGTCAACCACCACCAGGTGCCGGTCAACTGCCCCTTCATGGCCAAGTTTTTCAGTCCGCAGTCGCGCGACGGCGTCACGCGCGCGGACCTCAACGGCGCGGGGCTCTCTCCGGTCGCGGCCGTGCTGGAGAGCGAGCGACAGAAGGTCATGCCCGAGCGCTCGGACTTCCAGCCGGAGCCCGTGCCGGTCGGCTCGGCCATCGCGCGCACCAAGTCGAGCCGCCACGAGGGCCGCGACTCGGAGCTGGACCAGACGCGGCAGTTCCTGCGGGCCGCGCTGGACGACGAGGGACGCGACCACCTCTTCTCGAACACGGCCAAGTGCCTGCGCCTGTGCTCGCCCGCCGTGCGGGACGCGTACCTCGCGGCGATCGGGAAGGTGGACGAGGCCTACCGCCAGGGCGTGCAGCGCGCGCTGGACGCCGTCCCCACGGCGCCGACGGCCCTGGATTTGCTCGACCAGGTGGTCAAGGAGTGCGCCGGGAAGCCCAAGGCCGCTGCCGGGTCCACGGCCCGCGGGAAGACGCTCAAGACGCCGTGAGGACTGTTGGGGAAGCTGGGGGGACGCGTGAGAGCGATGCATGTCAATGACGAGTGAGTAGGGACCATATGAGGACGGGATCATATGAGGACGGGACCATTTGAGGACGGGACCATTTGAGGACGGGACCATTTGA
>JAADXX010000706.1:0-14946 GCA_023338025.1 Phytopythium oedochilum
CACCGGACTCATGTTCGAGAAGTACAACGCCAGCGAGCCGGGCGGCCTCGGCGTCGGCGGCGAGTACTTCCCGCAGTTCGGCTTCGGCTGGACCAACGGCGTCATCCTCAAGTTCCTCACGCAATACCAGCACCTGCTCGAAGACTGACGACGCGCTGCATCCATCGGTCTGCGTCCACACACACACCACACATAAGCATCCTCGTCAGCACACTCGGGCGTCTTGATACGGCCGCTGGGATCGCTTGAATGCCTCGCCAGTCCGCCGCCACCAACCGCTTGGGAAGACCGACACGCCGTCCGGCGCGGGTGCTGGCAAAGACTCTTGTTTTTCTATAATTAAGGGCTCGGAGGGCGGCCTCGCGTCGGCGCTCGTGATGGAGCGACCCGCGCAGCAAGAGAGGAGAGAGAGGGAGGGAACCGCCCGAGCCTGAGCGGTTCTGCCGAGCAGCGAGGCCACGGCAACACACACATACACCCGCGGGACGGCTGCCTGCCTCACATGATGGAGCAGCGGCGCTCGTCGCCTTCCTCGACGAACCGGTCGATGTCCTCCTCCGTGATCTTCTTGCTCTTGTCGTTCGCCGGGTACAGGTCCTTGACCATCACGCCCTGCATGTCGGACCGCACGTAGAAGAGCAGGTACGCCGACGAGCTCACGACCTGCTGCTCCTCGATCACGCGCACGCGCTCGTCGTCGTAGTAGTACCACTGGTCGTCCACAAAGTTCTTGGCGTACGCCGTGTAGTGTCCGCCGCCCAGCGCGCCCTGGTGGTTCACCACGCCGTACAGGTCGTAGTTGGTCTCCAGGCATCGCGACTGCTCCAGGTTCGTGTTCGTGTACCCGCGCCGCACGCGGTTCTCCACGGCCCGAGGCGGCGCCTCCACGTCGGCGGAGATGGACACGCGGTGCGTTGTCGAGTTCTTGCGCTCGTCCGCCGCTGCGCTCGCCGTCTTCTCGTCCGACAGCGGCGAAGTCGTCCGCGGCTCCTGCTCCTCCTCCTCCTCCTCCTCGCCGTTCGCCAGCGAGTCCTTTGCGCCCGAGTCGTTGCCGCCGGCCGCTGCGCTCGGGCTGTCGCGGTCGTCCTCGCTCTTGACAGTCGAACGGTTCATCGCCGGCTCCTCCGTGACCTCCTTGACATCCGATCCCGGCTTCGGCTTCTTCATCGGATACTTCTCGGGAAACTCGACATGCGGGGCCACGCAAGACGCCAGGTCGAGCCCTTCGATCGGGAATTCGACCAGCGACCCCAGCTTACGCCGGTACGTCTGCGTGTACTGGAAGCGCTTGAGGTGGACGACCATGACCGGCGGCAGGCGCCAGATCTCGAGCTTCTTGGTCATCTCCTGGAGCTGACGACAGCTCGAGCAGTACCCCTACGACGCAGCCATAAGCAATACAATACGATCCGGTCAGTTCTCACACAGCAGTCAGGCGAAAGGACCCCAGTGATATGCACGAACCTCGCTGATCTTCTCTTCGTTGGTGAACGCGTCCAGGCAGTGGTGCAGCGGCACGGGGCCCTTGTCGATGGCCTCGTTGCGGGCGACGCTCGCGTGCGCCTCGACGTGCTTGAGCTTGTCGAGCGTGTCGCGGTCCTGGAACAGCGCCAAGTCCCAGTCGATCGCGATCGCTTCCTCGTCCATGATGTCCAGCGGTTCGTGCGTGCACGGGATTGTGGCACCGAACGAGCGTGTGAGCCAGGCCGCGCGCGAGTCCGTTACACCCTTGCCTTCCACCCGGCGCAGCACGAATCCGCAAGCGGCCGTGATGCCGGAGAACACTCCGTCAATGTGGTTGGCGACAAGTTGGTCACTTTCGAGGATCGAGCTGTCCCACGCCTCGGGTTGCGACGAGTTCGGCACGTACTGCTTCACGCGCTCCCACACCAGTCGGTACAGGGTCAGCCCACTCGTGCGCTCGGGGCAGAGACGCACGAGGTTCGGCGTGCCGAACGGAATCGGGCGGAACGGGTTCTTGAAGTACACGGCCGAGTAGCTCAGCTTGCGCATGAGCAGTGGGATGTACAGCAGGCGCGCCTGGCGAGGGCGGACGCGCGACACTGGCACCTTGACCTCCTCTTCCGTTCGTCGAAGCCGGACGACAACATGCAGTGGGTCATCAAGGCCAGGCGACCGCTGGGACGACGACGACGGCGACGGAAGCATCTCCACCACCGTCGCGGGCGTGTACTCGTGTGACTGAGCGCGCGTGCGAACCTCGACGATCGAGCCTTCCTTAATTCCATCGTGGAAACGGTGCGGTTGGTCCGCCTCCATCTCCTCGACGCGGGTGGGCCCACCGATGGTGTTGGTTGGAATGTACGACGGGCGTCGGTTGCGCGTCGCCTGGATCGTGTCCGCGTCGAGCGGGTCGAGTTGGAACGCGATCAGCCGGTCGATGCTGCGGATCTGACCGACACGCCGGCTATCCGCCTTGAAGCTCAGGATCATGGAGCCACTGTACTCGCATATCTTGATGTCTGCCTCCGTCACGTGGGGCAGGTTAAAGTCGTCGTGGCACAGCGTCATCAAAGCATGCTTAAGGTCGAATATCGACGCCGAAATGCCCAAGCGGACAGAGACCTTCATGGGCGTCACACCGCTCGCCAGGACGAGCAGCACCGTCACCGTGTTGTGCGTTGGCTCAGGCAGAGGTACTTGGAGGAACGTAAACGGCTCAAAGCGAGCCGACTTGAACCCACAGACGCTGCAGGTGAGTAGCGACTTGTACTGGCCCGTGAAGAGCGCGACAATGATTGACACCTCGCGTCGCAAGTGGTTACGCCACCACTCGTCGGCCAGGTCAGCATCGTAGCGACCGTCGCTGTCGGGCTGCTCAATGTACGGCTTGTCCTGGATGCGGTTCAGGTCCTCACTGAGTCCGCTCAGCAGGAACGCCAGCAGCTCCTGCGCGTCCTGCTGGTCGCTGCCTCTGAACGCCTCGTTGAACTTGCCGATTGATTTTTTGAAGTTGCGCGGCGAAATGGACTTTTGCTTGGCGCACCACATGTCTTCTGCAAGCTTGCCGTACACCTCCGCAAGCTTCCCCTGCAGCCCGAGAGTGCTCGTGCGATTGATGTCGTCTAAGTACATGCCGGAGAGGAAGTACTCGGCCAGGAGCTGTGTGTTGGTCAAGCACTGCAGCGCGGAGTTCATGTAGCACGTGTTGCCCAGGTTGGACAAACCGACGGACCCGCCAGCACGCATGCGTCGAGGCAGCGCGAGCTCCTGCGAGCTCTTCTTCTTTTCGTCATCCGACGGGGTCGACGACTCTGTATCGTCCTCCTCGCTCTTGATCTTCTTGCGCTCTTCGCCCCAGATATCGAGCTTGGGGTCGCCACTAGACGACGACACGACCTGCCGCCGAATCTCCGGACCGCCGCCGTACCAAAGCTTTAGCGCCATCCACAGCTGCTCGCAAATGACGACATAGTGACGCCCGAGCTTGATCTCCTCCGCGGACTTCAGCACGCGGTCGCGACGGTCGCCCGTGAGCAGGAGGTAGTTGTTGATGCACTTGGGACGCACATAGTTACCCTCCGCATCCTTCATCGGAGGGTCCTTGCTGCTGCTGCTGCTGCTGCCCGAAGTTGGCGGTTTGCCACTGCCAGTTGATGAGGTCGACGTGGAGCTGCCGGGGGCAGGGAGTACCAGTGATTCGTTGACGCGGATTTTGATGTACCGACACCAGTGCACGAACCACTTGCGCTCAATCAGGTACCAAAACTCCTCCTCGACGAGTGCGGACGGGTCGTATGGCCGGTAGCATCCCTTGGCAATCGCCAGTTCCTCCTCCTTGTCGCCGGGGATCAAGCCCAGATCGATGAACGCGACCTCGCGCATGATGCGCAGCGTCGACATCTCGTATTGATCCTTGATGGTCCACGCCGTGAACTCGTCCAGCGTCAGTGTCAAAACCTCCATATCCGACCCTGGCATGGCGCGCTTGTGGCCGTGGCTCTTCAGGATCGTGTCGACGTAAATCCCAAGCTCTGATCCCGACACAGACGGCGTGCGCGCACCAATGTCGAGGAGAGAGGACGAAGAGGTGCTCTTGAAGGTGGACAACTGCGGCTGGAGCTTCTCCACGAACGCGGTCACGTGGTTCTCGAGTTCCGAGTTCTGCGCGAGGTCCAGGCGCAGCATTCCGTACAGATCGTCGCGGTTCATCAATGACGAGTTCTCACACGAGGAGAACAGCGTGAACGCGAAATTGGCCTTCTCCTCGACCGTGCCACGGCACGCTATCGCCAGTGCATTGACGAAGCTGAAGATATCGATGTCCGTTCCGTTTGCACGCGCGCCAAAGCTCGAGAACACGCGGTAGAAGCGCTCGTCAGACATTTCCAACGGGAAATCGCTCGAGAGCGCGTCAATGTCGACCGCGTCGCCGCCCCCTGACACGCGGTAGTTGTTGAACACATCCTGGAGAATCGACACATCCTTCACGCTGAAACGCGTCTCCGTCGCCAGGATCTTCTGCTGAACCGCAGGGTTGAACTCCTCTTGAGACTCGAGCAACTCTGGGTCCGCTGTCTCGCACAGGATGTCGACGAACGGATCCATCCAGTCGATGAGCATGTTGTACGCGCTCAAATCGGTCACGACGTTGACAAAATCCTCGGTAGCCAAGCGCAGGCGGCCCTGGTCGAAGCCGTCGTTCAAGAGCCGGCGATACTCGGATCGATCGAGCACATGCCGACCATGAAGCGACACGAGGAAGTTGCTGAGACCAGTGCTCTGTACCTTCCCAGCGTGGTCGAGGTCGCACATGTTGTACACGAACTGCAGCTTGTCTTCCAAGGTGCCGCGCCGCAGAATCGCCACAGCGCGTAGGAACTCATCCATATTGATGTCGGAGCCCTGTCGGTCGGACACAGCCTTCATGAATCTCATCGCGAAGCTCGACGGCATGTCCGGAAAGACTCCCAAGATGTCGCGACGGAAAGAAGCGCGACTGATACAGATCTGCGAGCCTTCCGTGTGCACAATGCTATTGCGGTTGGCGTCGTCAATCACCACCTTGGCTGACGAGGTCGTGGAACCAGACGACGGCCCAGCATCGTTCTTCACCGGCGAGGTAGGTTGAGAGTCCGGCTGCTTTGTAGGGATTGTGCCTTGGGACTGCGCACTGGTGCTATGGCTACCCTCCGCACCGTCGGTCTTTGAGTTTCCATGATAGAGGTACTTGGAAGAAGAGAGACGCTTGAACGCCGCTGTGAAGTCCTCCAACTGGGCGGGCTCGAGAAGGTTCTTCATCCGCTCCGACTCGAGCTCCTTCTTGTGACGCTGGATCTTGCGCTCGTACGACTCCAGGTGCGCATACACTTCGAGGAAGTTAAACAGCGGGACTCGGATCATCGGCCGGATCTCAAGCACCTCGTTGATGTACTTCTCGAGCTCGCTGCGCCGTTGCTCAATAACGGTTTGCTGGCGATTCCGGAACATGTGGCGCTTTGGGAAGTAGAGCTGCTTGACCGGCGCGTTGGTGCGCTTCAGCCGGTCATGGAGCTCGCGGAAGTCCGAGTAGCGCTTGCGGATGATCCACTGCAGCCCGCCCTGCAGCCGCACCTCGACCGCGAATACCGTGTGTAAGGTCTTGTCGATCTCGATTTCCTTGATCCCGTCAGGAGGGAGCAGCACGCTCTCAATCTCGAACGAAGGCGTAGCGTTCGACGGACTCGAGTACGTCGACTTTTCGCCCGCGCGCACGTCGCGGTTGCGCAGCCCGATCAGCTCGCTGGACGTGTGCGCGCGCTCCAACGTCGGCACGGACTTTGGCTTGAGCACGTCCGTCTTGAGCGCCCGCAGGTTGTCGCGCGGGGTGCTCGCCTCGGACTCTGTCTCAGTCTCGAACTCTCCTCGGCGCGTCGTGACGCCGGGCATCGCGCTGACCGTGCGCTCGATCGCCGTGATGTACGGCGCGCTGTCGAAGGACGTGGCGGACGAGGCCGAGTGGTTGGGCGACGCATTCAGCGCGCTCTCGAGGGGCGTCATGGCCCCCGGCGCCGAGGACGCCACGCCGGGCCCGAACCCGTTCATGGCGCGCTCGACGAGCGGGTTCTCGTCCTCGGCCACGTCCGCCGGGGCCGTCGCCGAGGACGAGGGCGAGTCGGACATGCCCGACTCGACCTCCACCATGAAAAACGTGCTGCTGTTGGCGCTCACGGCGTCGCTGCCCTTCCTCTCCGGCTGCGCGTCCTCCGCCGGCGCCGCGCCGGCCTCCTGCTCCTCGCTCGCGGCCGCCGCCGCCGTGTCCTTGACGTGCACGTCGACCTCCGCTCCGAGCGCGCGCCCGGCGCCCAATCCGTCAGCTTCCGCGGTCGCGGTCGCCATCTCCGCCGCGTGCGTCCTTCTCGTCTCTCTTTAGCCTCCTCTGCGGCCTTTCCGGGTCCAAGGATACGAGGGGAGGAGCCGCCGTTCCGAGGGAGGCGAGTAGCCGAGCACAGACAGACAGACCGCGTGAGTCCCTAGGTATAACAGTATATAAAAGCGCGCGCGGTGCGACGCACCCGCGCGGTGGTTCTCCCGCTGCAAAGTCAAGCCAAAGGGCCGCGGGGCAAGGCGCTGCAGTTCAACGTACCCGTGTGCTCGTGTCCGCCTAGGGCCGCGCGGTCGCGGCGTCCACACCGACCGGGGGGAGGGGGGGTGCCCTCGGCTTTGGGGGAGGGGGGAGTCCTCGGCTTTGGGGGCTCGAGCGTCTCGCTGCCTGCGTTCCTCGCTGCTCGTGACGAGGACGCCGCCGGCCGCCGCGTTCGATTTGGTTTCTCCGTTTCCCCCGCCGTGGCGGGCGGCGATCGGACCATCATTCTGGTGCTAAACCACAACCCCACGATCCGCGAGCGCGCTGGATAGCAAGGTCCAAGTCCCGGGGTTTACGGGTCAATTAGTGACGTTATGAGGGATTGCGTATGGTGTTGATCAAGGTGTTTGTAAGACAAGCTTGGCGGATGAAGTTCAAGAAGATCGCTATGCCGAGGGGCGAGGGAGATGCGCGGGTTCACAAGGGAACTGCCACTGTTCAGTACGGTATCACATATGTTAGAAGACATTGTCTTGAGCACGTCGATGTCTTGCGAATTGTAAGGAATCTCGATCGAGCGACCGGCTGTTGCCGGATTGCAGATAGCAGTTACATAAAGCAATGTAACAGTTAGAAGCTACCTCAACTTCAACTCGTTTCATCAGTCAAGCGCATCTCCCTGATCCCCATCAACGCGGGCGACCAAGCAGCAGGAACCGACACGCGCGCGTCACGAGCTCCAGGGAATATGGCTAGTCGAGACATCTTTACTACGAGTCGTGTCGTAGTCTACGACAGCTCGTCGTCCGAGTCGAAGCTCTCCTCCTCCAGCAGCTTCTTGGCGCGGGAAAGGAGACGAGCCCGGTCGTCTTCAATGGCTCCGTCGACCGACGAGGACGACAGCGAGGAAGACGAGTCGGCGTCCTTTCCGTCCTCGCTATCGTCCTCATCCTCATCCTCGTCGTCACTCAAGTCGTCGAAACGAATGCCGAGCTTCGCCTCGAGCTCGGCGATCGGTCGTTGGAGCGGCTCCGCTGCCTCATCCTCGTCATCCATCGCACCGCCTGCCTTCTCTTCCAGATCGACCGAGCGGATATCGAAATGGGAAAAGTTGGCCGAGCCATCGTCGTGATACTGCGACGAGAGGCGATCGCGTACGCGAGGCGAGGGCGTCTGGTGCTGCTCAGGTGGTGTCGTATCGATCCGTCCGGTTACAATCGGCGCGGCCAATCCTTCATTGCTGTGCTGAAGAGTGGGCGACTTCCGTGCTGAAGACGCTGCCTGATTCAAAGGCTCTGATACTGCTGGGACTGGCGCGCTTCTTGGGTGAAGCCCGTCCTCCTCCGTACCGATGCTCGATCTAGGGCTGCTAATGCTGCTGCTGATGTTCGCCAGCGCCTTCTCGAGCAGCCGCATCTCTTCCATCGTGCGCTGCATAGCGGCACTCGCAACGCTGCTCCCATTGCTAACCGACGACGCATTCGACGGCGAGCCAAAGTCCAGCCTCCGACTGTGATCGTTTCCACGAGCCGAGCCTGCTGTTGCACCAGTCGAAGCATCAGTCCGGGCTCCACCTGCGCGCCGCGGTGTTCGAGGATTCTCGTGCGATGGAGCGCTACGAGCCGGTCGATGCCGAGTTTGCCGCATGTTCCATTGATCGTATCGCTCGGTAGATACACCCACGGTCTCTGCGGGCATTGTCATCAAAGGTGTCCCCTGGGGTGTCGATTCATCGGGCGTTGAGTCATCTGCGCTTTCATCGAGGACACCTCGAGAAGAGAATGGAGTCTGAATGTGGCCACGGCCAGCAGATTCGACACCTCGGGAAGCACCATCTCGTGGAGCACTTTCGTCGCGGCGCTGCTCAACTTGGCGTGCGTGTCGCTGTGCCTCAAGCTCCAGGATCTCCTTCTCCTTCGCAGTCGCCTGCTCCAGGAACTGCGTCTCCAGCTCCTGTCGAAGTCGCTGCTCCTGTTCGAACAACACTTGCTGCTCGCGCTCCTGGAGCTCGATCTTTACCCTACACTTGCGCTCTTCATCTTCCCGCTTCCAGGTCGCGAACTTGAGCAGATCTTCCATTTCTTGCTGCTTGAGCCTTGTAGCAAACTCGGCGCGAAGACGCTGCATCTTCTCCTCCATTGCGCGATGCCGGTGGACGTCCATGACTCGCTGCTCCGTTTCAAACTCTACGCGCTGCAGCTCCTCTTCCTGCTTCCTGGACGAGATCTCAAAGTCCATACGATCTTGCTGCGCGGCAAGCGTTGCCTCAAGGCGTTGATACTCAGCTTGGAGTGTCTTGGACGCTTCTTCCAGCGTTTCACGGGCCGATTCTTCCATTCGCCGCAGAAGGTCAAGCCGCGCTCTGCGTGTCTCGTGATCAAGCGACTTCAGTTGCAGAATGCGCGTCTTCTCGGCAGCAATTCCCTCCTCCCGGCGCCTCTCCTCAGCCTCCAAGACAAGCCGTTTCTCTTCCATCCACTTTGTGTGCTCACGCTGCAAGCGCTTGGATTCGTCTCGCACCTGCTCCAGCAGCTGCTGCTTGTGCCCGAGCTCTGCTTCCTCCAACGCGATTCGGTTGCTCTCCTGTTACGGAAAATAGTATCACATCGTCGCACAACCACGTGAATTCCCGTCAGCCAACGAACTCAACAACGGCTTCAAGCTCCCACGTACGCTGATTTGGAAGTCCACAACGAGGTTTGGGTACCGCCCAAAGGCAGGATACTGTCCGACTGGCAGCGGCCACAACGCTTTGTCGGTCTTGGCGTTGGCAGCATCGACTGCGATGTCGTCGGCTCCACTTGATCCTGCCCGCATCGCTTCAAACGTCTTCATGGAATCTTTAGCAATGAATCTCGTCACGTCAATGCGCTGACTTATGTTCATCAACAACTGGACGAACTTCTGGATGTCCAGCGCGTTTTGCTGGTGGAAGAATTGCTCGATCGAGAAGCGGTCCGGGGCCGCTAGTAGCGCCACACGGAAGTACGACAGGTACGCGAGTACGGCGACCACCAGCAGCTGCGGAGTGTCCGAGTGCGTGATGAGGTGGTCCCATAGGCACATCCACTCGTCCTCGTTGAGTACTTCCGTGAAGATGGTCTTTAGCAAGCTCCATCCATAAGTCTCAGCGGTAACGCGATGGCGGACAAAGTGGTCGTACAGTTGCGGGTCGCGGCGCTCCACCTCTTGTCGCAGCTCGCTCAATATCGCGGTGGGAGGGTTCGGGAGGTTGAACAGGTAATCGCTGCACCAATGAAGCATAATGCTCATGCTTGCCTCGAATGCTGCCAGATCGTTCTCTCGAAATATCTTGACAAACGGGTAGACGATCGCCGGGAGATAGCTCAGTTCGCCGAACGCTGGGCACCAAAACGCGAGGGCTGAGAGCACGCGGTGCAGACGACGGAACATCCGGTCATCCTTCAGTGGGTACTCCTCTTGAAGGCGGGAAAACGAGGCGTGCTTGCCTTTCTTTACAAGCGAGCGGAAGGCATCTTCGTTTCGAGGCAGCTGGAGCAAGAAGCGCCATACCAGCACGCGATATTTACGCGGATAGCAGCCATTGCACCTCAAGCTGCTCGTCAGCCGCTTCCGGTTCCTCTCAACCTCCACTGGAATAGACAGCAACGAGCGAGCACTGCGCGTTGCCTTCGAGTGCGCTGCCTTGGCCTTGACGAATGGTGGTCGATCCAGTGATGTGGATGGTGGCATGCGGTCATCGACGCCTCTTGGGCTCAGCATGCGAGCGCCACCTTTGGTCGGCGCAACTGACGTATTGGTTGTCACTGCATCGTCGCCTGCACGTTTCCGCCTCGAGGTTGTCGCGCCAAATAAACTATCGATGAGCTTGGACGGAACAGGACGAGCCTGATCGATTTGGCGCATGGGCTCGTCACTGCGCCGATCTACAGCGATGCTGGGATCGTGCCTCCCTTGTTGTGTTTTCCGTAGAATACCGGGCTGCGTTGCGGCGCCGTCTTTGTACTCTGTCTGACGGATAGCGGCATCACTTTTCTTGATACTGTTTGCTCGAGCGGCAGTCTCGCGAGCGATTTCCAAATCGTAGAGCATCATATGACCGTCGCTACGATGAATATACACGTGCACATGCGTTAGACGAAATGCCAAATGCGATATCACGGCTATTCACGCAGCACAAACTTACCTCGTGCAGGCAGCTGCATAGCGGGCATGGCACTCAACGTCGAATGAGATGAACTTGCGACCGGCGTTCGACAGCTCGACCTTAATCCGTGGTCGCTTTGCCGAAACGTCAAGGAAAAATAGGTTGCCATCGTCTCCAAGAATGCTGATGGTCCGCTCGCTTCCCGGCAGAAAAGAATGCTGATGGTGGACGTTGCCACAGGCCCGATCAGAACCATTACACGTCCAAGGCATTCACATCGCAGGCTTCACTTACCCGGACGACCCCTTTGACTGGGGCAGGGAGCTCAATGATCCGGATAATCGTTTGCGACTCTAGTTCCCACACGTAAATGAACGGTGCGCGACCACTATCCATCACCGTAATACGTGAGATGCGTGAGCACAACTCTACAAAGTGGCTATAGAAACCAGGGTTCTCACCTGGCGACGAGTACTTTGTAGTCCTCCGAGACGGCAATTGTCTGCAAGCCCGGGGAAGCCTCTTGTTCCGGAAGCGCGAATCGGTAGCGGAGCGCCAGTGTCTCGAGCTCCCACATCATGATGGTGTCATCTTGGAAGCACACGGCGACGAGGTCTCCTCTCGCGACAAATCTCGCCTTGGCGCACAGGCAAAGACTCTTCGTTAGTCTCCATGGCCCTGCGGACACTTGACATTCGCGCTCGACGCTGACAAACCTGTTCGACGCCCGGCCCCGCGTTCAGTACGCGATAGCGCGACCAGTCCTTCGTGTCCCACAGGATGACCGCGTCCTGCGACGCCGTGAGCGCGAGCTTGCCCGACTTTTGGAAGGAGACGCAGCGCGCGGGGAAGCGGTGTCCGCGCAGCGTGCTAATCAAGATCTGCGACTGCACGTCGATGCAATGGGCCTAACGTGACGCGTATTAGCGGGAATAGCCGTCAATGCCTCCAATAGAGTCCATACAACGTCCGATGCCGCCGTACCAAGTCGTTCTCGCACGTCACTAGCAGCTCCGACTTGCGCACGGGGTTGAAGCAGCACGCGATCGTGGGCACGCCGAGGTGCTGCACGAGCGCGTAGCGGTTGAGCGCCACGAAGAAGACGAAGACGCGCCCGCGCTCGTCCACGGCCGCCAGGATGTCGCCCGAGGCGTTGAAGGCCGCGTCCCGAAAGCCCGTCGGCCGCTTGTCGTACGAGCTGAAGGGCACGTTCCGGACGCTCGAGAGCAGCCCCTTCGAGCTGACGAGCGGCCGTCGCGGCCAGATGACGCCCTCCTGCGTCGTGCGCAGCTCCAGCGTCAGCACCATCGGTCCCGCGGCCGCCCCGGCCACCGCCGGCCGTTCTCGCCCAGAGGTCTGCGCGCGCGCTTGAGTTTTGATGTGTCGGTTCAAAAGCGCGCGGAATCCATCGACGATGCAGTGACCGTCACAAAAGCGAATGATCAAGGCGGCAGTTATGCGTCTAAAATGGTTAAATAGTCGTCTTTAACCCGTTATAAACACGTCTATCGAACAAAAAGAGTCTTTCGAGCCGATCAATACCGGCGGTTGCCGCCGCGGCCACCGC
This sequence comes from Phytopythium oedochilum, assembly GCA_023338025.1. Lineage (NCBI taxonomy): Eukaryota > Oomycota > Peronosporomycetes > Pythiales > Pythiaceae > Phytopythium > Phytopythium oedochilum. Next base: position 12,223 of record JAADXX010000706.1, read on the forward strand.
CACCGCGACCGAAGCTGCCGCCGCGGCCACGACCGCCGCCACCGCGTCCGAAGCCGCGGCCGCCGCCACGGCCGCCGCCGAAGCCAGGCTTGCTCATGTACGCGGACGCCTGCAGCTTGGGCAGCGCCTTGGGGATCGAGTACGGGCAGTTGCCCGACTCGATGAGCTCGTTGAGCGTGTCGAGGCCTGTGATCGGCAGGTCGAAGCACGCGCCCATCGAGTCCTCCGTCAGCGTCAGCTGCTTGATGTTGTTGGCGATGTCCTCGGTGAAGTCGCGGTTGAGCGCGTTCCAGACGTAGCCCTTGGCGCGGATCAGGTTGATGCTCGTGAACTGCACCGTCACGTAGTCGGGCACGCCCGACATGAGCGACGTGCGGCGCGGCGGCTTCGTGTGGCCCGTGATGCACGCGAGCGCCGCCGCCAGCGCCTGCTTGGCGTCCATCTGGCTCAGCAGCTCCTGCGCCTTCTCCTCGAACAGCTCGACCATCGTCGGGTCCACGTTCTCGATCTCCTTGACGGCCTTGGTACCCGCCGCGATGATCAGGTCATCTTGCTGTGTAGGGGAGGAAGCGCGCGAGACAGAAGAGGTAGAGTTAGTATCAGCAAGAAGGCATGCATGCTGCGGTGCAAACAGCCGAAACGTACGTCGGGAGGGCCCTTCATGATGAACTTGTTGCCGATGCGGCGCTCGATCATCGCCAGCTGGTCTTGCTGGCGGTTCGTGTACAGGGTGATGCAGATGCCCTTCTTGCCGGCGCGGCCCGTACGGCCCGAGCGATGCACGTACGTGTCGACGTCCGCGTTGCCCGAGGGCTTGCGCGGCGGCTCCGAGTTGATGACGAGGTCCACGTTCATGTCCAGGCCGCGCGCAGCCACGTCCGTGGCGATCAGCAGGCGCAGACGGCCCTCGCGGAACGCCTTCATGGTCGTCTCGCGCTGGTCCTGCGCGATGTCGCCGTGCAGCACCTGGCAGTCCTGCTTGATCTCCGGGTGCACCGCCAGCTCGTTACAGTCCTTCTTCGTCTCGGCAAAGATGATCGTGCGCGTGTCCTTCTTCGCGTACACGCCCAGGAGGTTCGCGAGGAGCGTCGGGCGGCCCTGCCAGTGGCACGGGATCGCAATGTGCTGCACGTCCGTCGACGCCTGGTCGTCTGAGTCCTTGACGAGGTTCACGAACTCGCGGTCCTTGGCCATATACTTGTCAGCGACATCCTTGACCCACTTGGGGATCGTCGCCGAGAACAGCAGCGTCTGGCGCGTCTTCTTGCTGTTCTTCTGCGCGGCCTCCATGGCCGCAAACACCTTCTGCACGTCCTCGCGGAAGCCCATCTCGAGCATCGTGTCGGCCTCGTCCAGGATCAGGAACTCGCAGTTGTGCAGGCGGAGGTTCCCGCGGTCGATGTGGTCGATCACGCGGCCGGTCGTGCCGACCAGAATGTCCACGCCGCGGCGGAAGGCGTCGTTCTGCGACGCGTACGACGCGCCGCCGTAGATGCACACGGTGGCGAGCGACGGCGCCGTCGTCTCGAACTCGGTCGCGACCTGCTTGGCCAGCTCGCGCGTCGGGGCCATGCAGACCACGCGCGGCGCGCGGCCGCGGGTCTGCGCCTGCGAGTTCTTCAGCAGCAGCTCGATCACGGGGAGCGCGAACGCGAGCGTCTTGCCCATCCCCGTGCGCGCGCGGCCCATGAGGTCCTTGCCGTCCAGGATCTTGTCGAACGTCATCGCCTGGATCGGGAAGAGCGTGTGGATGCCGCGCGCCTTGAGGTTCGCGCGCGTCTCCTCGCACATGCGGAAGCTCTCGAGCGACGGGTTCTCCTCGCCGCCCACGCGCGTGACGAGCTCGGGCGCGAGCTCCGTCTTGGCCTTCTTGGCCGGCGCGGCCGACACGTCCGAGTCGCTGTCCACCGACGTCGTCTCCTCGGCCAGCGCGCACTCGCTCTCGCCCTCCTCCTCGTCGCGGCTGCGCTTCTTGGACTTCTTCTCCTTCTTCTCCTTCTTCTCCTTCTTCTCCTTCTTCTCCTTCTTCTCCTTCTTCTCCTTCTTCTCCTTCTTGACCGGCACGTCGCCCACGGCGGCCTGCTCCTTCGCGAGCTTCTTGGCCAGCTTGGCCGCCTTCTTTTCCGCCTTGAGCGCCAGCGCCTCGTCCGCCGTCATGGTGATGCTGAGTGCGGGCAGCGGAGCGGTCGGTCGGTCGAGTGTGTGGCAAAGGGGCCCAGGCGCGGCGGCAGTCGTCGCTTGCTTGCTTCCCGTGGCGCCTTGAACTGAAGTGGCGAAAACCCTTTCAAGGCGCGCTCAAGCGCTCAACCAACCAACCAACCAAATGAGTGGTGCGAGCGTGGCGTGGGCCACACGACGAAAGATTCAGTCCGCCCAAAACAAATCATTTTGGGTTTTATATGTACTAATTCCGGGTGATAAATGTACTCATTTTAGGATCGGTTGAAGCGCGGATCGAATGATCGATCAAGTGCTCCACAACCTACAGCTTGTGCAGTCGCCCGCGCCTCTCAACCCCGTCCGTCCCCTGCAAGCCACCAGCTCGAACACTGCTTGCCTCTTTTACTGTAATCGGCCTCTAACCACGGCAACGACGTTTACACAACGTTCGAAAGACAGGCGAATGTCCATTCAACGAGATTGTACAAGCCTTCCGAGTTCAATTTGACATACACGTCGAAACACCGACAAAAAGTGAGTACGGCACCAACACAGACGGCACAA
>JAADXX010000707.1:0-14828 GCA_023338025.1 Phytopythium oedochilum
CGAGGAGCCGATCACCGAGTCGGCTGAGGATGCGGAGCAGAAGGCAAAGCGGACGTTCGGCACGCGGCTCCGCTTCTGCTTCCGTCAGCCATCGGGACAGACGACGTGCGGCTGGCGCTACCCGCTCTCGTACTGGTCGACTATCGGTCGCTTCCGCCATGCGAACGAGTGCGAGTTCGACCAGTCGTTCGGCGAGTTCTACTACTGCTGAGCGCGGGCGCTGTCTTCGTTGGACCGGTATCTAGGTCGTCGTCGAGTGGTTTGAATGTGTGAGTAGTACTCGTAGGTTGGGAAGCGTCATGGCAAGAACAACACTAAACAGAAATTCGAGTTGCCATTGACACTGACAGCATCTCTCCGAGACTCCACTTTGCTCCGCTTTCTATCGCCATCGTCCACTTATAGGCGAGCTTGCATGATGGCGCAGAATTCGTCAAAGTCGATTTTGCCGTCGCCATTTCCGGTCGGCTGCCCGGATGCTACTATGAATCTCGTCGGCTGTCAGTAGCTTGCTGCCCAAAAGCTGCAGCATGTAGTCGAGCTCGTCCCTCGAAATGAACCCGTCCCCATTGCTGTCAAGTATCTGCACAGCCGCAACGGTGTTCAGCATCGGCACTGTGGAACCACAAAGAAGAATTCATTCGCACCTTCAAAAGAGCCAACACGCAGCGCATGCACTGCTGAGCTACAGCGCCGTGCCGCGCTCGAGGTTCTGCCGGATCTCGACCGTGTACTTGTCGAAGGCCTGCGCGGCCTTGCGGTTGAACGTGCGGTTCTGGCCATTGATGTAGTCCACGTCCTCGCCCTCGTAGTGCTGGCGGCGCCGGCTGAACTTCTTGCGCGCCTCGATGCGGTCCTCGAGCTCCTTGGCCATGCGGTCCAGCCCCTCCTGCAGTAAGCGTGGGTCAGAACGTAGCTGCGTTTGAGCCAGCGAAGTTGTCCCGACGCTCGCGTACCTGGTCGACCTTGTCACTCTTGCCGTACGACAGCTCGTCTTCCAGGCTGCTGGCCTCAGCGACGGCCGTGCTCGCCGTCGCATCCGACGCGGTCGGGAGGGCAACGAGCCGCTTCTTGTACCCCTTGTACAGCGAGTCCTGGCAGCGAGCGTCTCGAGGTGAGTCTCGAGTCGACTCCACTCCAAATCTATTCAAAGCAAAGAGGAGCATGCATACCTGGTTGAAGACGTCCCAGCCGAACGCGGCCTTGCGCTTCTCCTTCTTGTCGTGCTTCTTAGTCTTGACCTCCGCGACTGCGGCTGCGTCGCACACATCGAGCCGCACTCCAATAGTCAGCACCATAGCATTGGGCGGGCGTCGACGGCCTCGGGTCTTTCGAACCGGTCTCTTCCAGGTGCGCCTTCCCGCCCGCGATCACCTCCTTCTTCTCCTGCAGACAGCGCCTCGCGTCAATGACCGCCCACACAGTACAGCATGCAATCGCTTTGTACCTGTCGTTTCCTGTAGTTCTCCTCCTTGCGCTCCTTGCTGCCGCGGCCCTTGATGCGCTCGTGCTCCGCCGCCACTTCCTACCCGCCTCTCGTCAGTCGCCCGCCTTCTTCGCGTTGACGACGCCGCGGCTCTCGCCCGCCTGCAACGCCCACGCACCTGCTTGTTGGCCTTCCGCCCCGCGTTGACCTTCATGCGCAGCTCAAACAGCTTGCGCTGCGCCGGCGTCATGGCCGCCAGCTCGTCCTCTCCGCCTCCGTCCATGGCTTCCGCAGCGTCTGTGTCGCTTTGTCGGCGAAAGTGAACAGTACAGTATGCGCTGCAAATACAAGACCGGTAATATCGGTATAAATCGGTAGTCATATTACGTCAGCAACGATAACGTTTTACCTAACCCCGGCGCATAAACAGTTCTATTTTGTGTACTTGACACCACAGTCCATTAATTTTCCAGAAAGAGGTGATTTTTTTCATTTTTACCAGAAGTGTTGACATAATGAGCACTAAATCATCACTGACGTGAACCACTTCCGACGAAAAAAATAGGTGGATTCTCATATATGATATCAAAACACGATCAAATACAATAAATAAATAGCAAAACACGGTCGGAACGCGACACCATCGAGCCATTCCGTGATCCGCATTGTCGGACCCGAAGCAATGGACGACGACTTCCTCGAGGAGCTCTGCGGCGTGAGCGCCGCCGCGGCCATGGACGCGGCCACCGACGAGCCGCAGGAGCCGGCGCGCGACGCGCTGGACACCGCGCGGCTGCTGGTGGAGCGCGCGGTGGTCGAGACGGACCGCGCGCTGGCTGGCAAGGCCGGCGCGGAGCTCGGCGCGGAGCTGCAGCCGGCGGTCGCCATGGCCCAGCTCGTCTGCGAGGGCCGCTACGCCGACGTGCTGCGCACGCGCGAGGCTGGGAAGATCGTCGACGCGCTGGCCGACCGCGAGGCCGCCGACAGCAGCGACGAGCACCTGTGCACTGCGCTGACCGAGTGCCTGGAGAAGCTGGTGCTGAGCCACTCGGAGCCCGCGCAGCAGCTCGCCACGGCGTACGAGGTGCTCTTCACCGGCGTCGCGTTCTTCGACATGTACGTGCAGGCCAACTACACGGGCCCTGCGTTCGAGCCCGCGCAGCTCGAGGACGTCCTGGAGCAGAGCGTGCGCGTCCTCAAGGTGGCGGAGGGCGACAACACCAAAGCGCATATCGGCGCGCTTGTCGCCCTTCAAGTCGACGGCGACAGCCCGTACTCCATCTGCGAGTACCCTCAGTTCCTCGCGGTCGGCCGGTGTCTCTTACACTTCGCTGGCAACTACGCGTACTCGAACTGGTCGGTCTCGATCGCCGAGATCGATAGCGAAGGAGCCGTGACGGCCGACGTGGCGCCTCTCAAGACCACCAACGGCGATGTCAAGCGCGTCCTGAGCAAGCTCAACACGGCTTCGTGGTGGAACGCTCGCGCTGCCGTCGCGCACGGCCGGCTGCTTATTTCCAAGCTGCCGTCGAACACGCTTTGGTACGAGGCGCGACGAGGGTACTTGGCGCTGCTTCGCACGCAGCAAAGCAGTCTGTTCGAGGACAGCGAGTATCTGCTTGCGCGCGCTCACGTCGAGTGGGGCCTGGCGCAGCACCACTTTGATAAGAACAAGCGCGGCAAGCGGACGTTCGAGCAGGCCAAGGTCGTCAGTGGCGTCTCGGTGCAGCTCAGCGGCTCCATGGGCAAGCGCACCAAGTTCCAGCAGAAGAGCGTCGCCCAGATGGTGCTGCTCGCCGCGTCCAAGCACCCGCCGCAGCCGAGCAACGGAGCGTCCGTCCACGCGGAGGCTATTGCTGCGTCGACGCATGCGGACTTTGGCGGCAAGAAGGTGGAGAAGGCAGAAGTGAACGAGGACGGGCTGACCAAGGAGGAGCAGGAGATCCAGCAGCTCGTGCAGGGCGGCGAAGCGTCGTACCGCAACGTGCACCTGGATCAGGTCGACCAGGACAACATTCTGCTCGAGAACATCGCGTTCGAGGACAAGACGCTGACGCAGCAGGGCAACCTGCAGATCGTGGACCAGCTTGTGTTGCTTGCTCTGTGCCTCGACGTCAAGAACAGCAACGCGAACGACGGCCTGACCCGCGAGGAGATGATGCCGTACATCACGCGCGTGCTCGAGAACCCGAACAACTGGATGGTGTACTCGACGGGTCTGCTCGAGCGCGCGTGGCTGGAGTGCGAGACGTCCAAGCGCCGCGAGCGCGCCGTGCTGCAGATGCAAGCGCTCGTCGACCAGCACACGACGCGCCTCACGGTCATGCAGAACACGCTGCAGGCGATCGAGGACGCCGCGCCGGCGCACGAGCGCATGCAGTTCGTGCACGCGCTCGCGTTCCCGCCGCGCTACGCGCTCAAGCGCGACCTTGCGGACCGATATCTGGCGCTTGGCGTCGTGGGCAGCGCCGTCGAGATGTTCGAGGAGCTCGAGGTGTGGGACGAGGTGGTCAAGTGCTATCAGATCCTGGACAAGCCGACGCGCGCCGAGAAGGTGGTGCGCGAGCGGCTGGCGGTCGCTCCCACGCCGTACATGTGGTGCTGCCTGGGCGACCTCACGGGCGACATTTCGCATTACGAGACGTCCTGGGAGCTGTCGAAGAAGCGGTTCGCGCGTGCCAAGCGGTCGCTCGGGCGGCACTTCTTCGAGAAGGGCGACTACGAGGCGGCCATACCGCACTACCAGGAGAGCGTGGAGGTCAACCCGATGAATACGGGGGCGTGGTTCACGCTCGGCGCCATGTCGATGCGGTCGGAGCAGTGGTCGCTCGGTCTGCGCGCGTTCACGCGCGTGGTGCAGCTGGAGCCGGACAACGGCGAGGCCTGGGGCAACATTGGCTCGATCCACATGCGCAACGACCAGTTCGCCGAGGCCTTCTCGGTGCTGCAGGAGGCGCTCAAGCAGAAGCGCGGGATGTGGCAGATGTGGGAGAACTACGCGCTGTGCGCCATGGAGACGGAGCGCTACGGCGAGGCCATCTACGCCACGCACCAGCTGCTCGACCTGCGCAGCAAGCACAAGCGGCCGGTGGACCACCAGATCCTCGCGTGGCTCGTCGAGGCCATCGTGTTCCCCGAGTCGCTCCAGAAGATGCTGGACGAGAGCGAGGACAAGGACGACGCCGAGGCCACGCGCGCGATCGCGCTCGGCGCCGACAGCGAGGACGAAGACGACCTGTCCCAGCTGGACGAGGCCGCGGTGGCGACGGACGCGACGCCGCCGCGCTCGGGCTTGCAGTACAAGAAGCAGCTCGCGCTGCTCTTCGGCCGCATCACGTCGATCGTGACCAACAACGCCAAGATCTGGCAGCTGTACGCGCACTTCAACGACGGTCTTGGGCGGAAGGAGAAGGCCCGCGACTGCCGGCTCAAGCAGTGCCGCGCGCTGCAGACGGGCGGCTGGGAGACCGACGGCGCCGCCGTGGAGGAGCTGTGCCAGGCTGCGGCGCGGCTCGCGCGCGACTACATGGACGAGGGCACGAAGAAGGCGCTGTACTCGTGCCGCCTGTACATCCGCGGCGTGCTCAAGAAGGCGCAGGTCGACTACGCCGAGACGCCGGCCGTGAAGCTCCTCGCGGCCGCGCTCGACGAGGTCAACGCCATGGAGGCGCAGCTCTGAGCCCTCAAGCCGCTACAGCTTGTGTCACACAGTCCGTCCGCGCTATAGAGCTACTATAATAGAGCGGAGCAGCAGCGGCAGCGATGGGTCGAGGGCATTGAGTTCGATCCACCAGCTTCAACCCGTTGCTCTGAGGCCGCCATCATGACGTCTAATGCTGTCTAATCCCGTGTGAGATGGGCTGATTCGCAACGCCTCGTCAATTGACCTTTTCATCCATTCTGTCCAATCCCATGCCTCCATTTAGGATTATCTCCGCTTTTCCTCCAATGAGATGAGCGAAATTTTGCTATCGATTTCAAAGGGCTGGGTCGGTTTGGCGCCGCTTTTTCGCGCCCATCAGTCGATCCGCTTGCTCGCGTCCAGCTCGCGCGCGCTCGTCCGACGGCCTCTCCTCTCCCCTCGACCGCGCGGACCGGCCGGCGACATGGCGCGACCACCGGCGACCGCGCAGGGCGTTGAGCCAGCGCGGCCCTCGCGGCGCGCGGCGCTCGTGGCGCGCTCGACGGTGGCGTCTATGGGTCGCTCGCGGCGCAAGAAGAAGGGCGACAAGCCGGCCGCGGACAGCGTCAAGCTCGAGGCGCCGCGGGGCAAGAAGCGCGCGCTGGAGGAGCTTGGCGGTGTCTCGAGCTTCGCGCCGGCGCCGCTACCGCCGACCCAAGACGGTGACGCGAAGGCCGAGGGGAAGAGCGAGCCGGCGGAGGACGCGTCGGGCCTCGACGCGGACACGCAGCTCTTCCTCAAGTCGCTCGCGGAGGACGAGCGCCTGAGCGCGACGGGCCTCGCGCGGCAGTACCCGGTCTCGTCGTCGTCCTCTAGGGCGAGGAAGCGCATCGAGCGGCGGCTGTCGTTCGAGCTGCCGTTTTCCAAGAGCGAGATCGCGCACGTCGAGGTGCGTCTGTGCAATTCCGTGTAGGCTTCAGCCCCACCTTTGCCTCACTGACAGCGCGTGCGCTCGCTCGCAGGCGCGACAATTGGAGTACCGCCCTCCGCACTACGGCAGGATCTGCAAGAGCGTGTACGTGTCCAACAAGGTCCCGTCGACGGCCATCCCGGTGCACAAGTGCACGTGCTTCACGGAAAAGAGCGCGTCGACGACGACCAAGCGCGCGACGGAGATGGCAAGCGCCAAGGAGAAGCTGCTGCTCGCTGCGTCGCTGGGGAAGGGCGCCAGGAGCCCTGCGCGTCGCCTCTCCGCGGCTGGACAGGCGAAACAGCAGGCCGCGGCGCCAGTGACACTCTGCGGGGACAACTGCTACAACCGCATGATGTTCATCAGCTGCTCGGACGAAATCTGCTCGGCGCCGGACCCAGCGCTGTGCAGCAACCGCGCGATCAAGCGCCGCCAAGTCAAGTGCGTCCTGCGCTCATGCTCGATAGGTTAGGCGTGGACTTGCAATGACGCATCATGTGCTCGCTCGCTCACTCACGCGCAGGTCGGTCCGGGTCGAGTTCATCCGAGGGCCAGGCTTCGGCTTGTTCGCCAACGAAGAGATCAAGGTCGGGGACTTCATCATCGAGTACGTCGGCGAGGTGATCGACGACGCAGAGTGCGAGCGGCGACTGATCCAGTCCCGATCCCATGGAGAGGTGCGTCCTTCGAGCGGTTGCTACTGGTGCGTCGTGCAGTTGTCTTCTGACGTCGACCTCGGTTCCTCTGTTGATTGCAGACGCACTTCTACATGCTGGAGCTCGAGAAGGATGTGGTGATCGACGCGCGGCACCGCAGTAACGAGTCGCGCTTCATCAATCACAGCTGCGACCCCAACAGTGTCACTCAGAAGTGGTAAGAGCGCGGAGGGGCTGTCACCAACTCTGCTCCCAGCGCGCAGACTCATAGTAGACTGGATGGCTTCCCCCCTTCAGGAACGTGGACGGTATCCAGCGCGTCGGCATCTTCGCGCGCCGCAACATCATGCCGAGCGAAGAGATCACGATCGACTACAACTTCTCCCACTTTGGCGAGGCCGTGGAGTGCAAGTGCGGCTCGACGGCCTGCACGGGCAAGATCGGACGCAAGCGCTCTGAGGTGCCCACGTTCCTCGCGGCCCAAGCTGCGAGCACGAGGAAACGCCACGAGGCGCTGGAGGCGCCGCCGCCCGAGCTCAAACGCCCCGTCCACGTGTCGTCGCTGGCACTGCTGAAGTCCGCGCAGGTATACCGCATCAAGGTGACACTGTCAAGCTGCTGGCATGCGTTCTCACGCCGATGATTGTGCTTCGCTGTCTCCCCATGATAGCTGGATCGCGAGTGGTTGTACCTGTACGGGTTCAAAATGCGCCGACTGTTCTTCAGCCACCGCGATCCCAAACCGACAAAGACAGCTGCCGAGTCCACCGTCGCGGTCAAAGTAGAGGAGAAGCCGATGTCGAACGCTAGCAGTCCGTCGTCTGTCGAGTGGTCGACCACCTCCGTCGAGGACGACACGAGCGCCTCGACTGTCTCCATCGCGTCTTCATCCGCCCCCGTCGCAACGGCCGAGAAGCCCAAGGCGAACTGGTACGAGCGAGTGGTGCGAGGCGAGCACCTGGAGGAGATGCGCGGCCTGCACAGCTACATCTGCGGCGGTAAATCGGACTGGACCAAGGACCTGAGCGCCAAGCGTCCTGGCCGCCCGCCCTCGAAAGCCACGTTGCTCAAGCGGAGGCTGGCGCAGGAGGAGCGAGCGAAGAAGAGGACGAAGAACCTGATCCGCAAGCGACTGAGCCTGCTCGAGGCGCGCTCGCGCTCGGTTGCCGGTACGTTAGCGTCCGCCTTGGTTGTCTGATCGCTCTCAACCTGGAGCGGTGCTGACAGATCGCTTTGCTTGTCGGTCGTCGATCCCTTGACAGACCTCGTGGCGTTCGCCGAGGGCAAGTCCAAGTGGAACGAGCGCGTGGCGCCGGGCGGCAAGATGGACCCGGACCGCATCCTGCGCCTGATCAAGCACGTGAACGACCCGCACATCTTCTTCAACCCGGACCAGAACGACCTGAACGAGGACGCCTGCTACCGCTGCGGCCTCGCGGGCGAGCTTATCTGCTGCGACGGCTGCCCTGCCGCCTTCCACCTCAAGTACGTTCGCGGATGGATGTGCGTTGGTCCCTCGCCACCCCTAACGCCCTTCTCCGTCTCGGCTGCAGCTGCACGAACCTGGTCATGGTCCCGCCCGCCAACGTCCCATGGTTCTGCTCCGAGTGCACCAAGCCCAAGCACCTCACTCCTGCTGCTGTTGCGGGAGCGGCGGCGTCCTCGTCGGCGACCGACTCGGCTGCTCGGCGGCCGTCCAGCGCGCCAGCGGACCTCGGCCGCCGCCAGCTGCGCACCCACGCGGCGCCGCTCGTGCCGAGCCTCAAGAAGATCTTCCACTCGCGCGCGCCGTCCACGGAGCTGGTCAAGCGCCGCTACAAGAAGCGCGCGCGCACGGCGGACCGCTCGTACCGGCAGCTCGAGCACGGGCCGCTGCCGTCGTGGGAGCCGTCGGTCGAGAACGACGCGTGAGGGAGGCGGCGCCTGCTGCTCCCTCGCTGCTGCTCCTGCATTGTGAATACGCGTCGACAGCGCACGCCGCTGCTGTCTGTAGAAAGCGGCGGGGGCTGCTCGCCTTGCATGCAAAGCTACACACGTGAAGGATATCCGTCCGTGTTGGCTCTCAGCGGCATCCAGTCTCTCTCTCACTCCTTCTCCACTGGCACGGGGCCCTCCACCTTGTCCTTGAGGAACAGCTCGCTGTCCGCCTTGGCCCGCTACAGAGCCACACGAGAGCGCTCCGTCAGCAGCAGCAGCCAGTCGCCCGGCCAGCTCAATGGCTTGGAGCCCACCCACCTTGATCGCCGTCACGAGCGCCGCGTACGGGCCGGCGCTCTTGAGCTCGGGGATGGCCACGCCGCCGTCCATGCGGCCCGAGAACGAGTGGTTGGCCTGCTCCTCGCCCGGCGCGGCCGCGTACTCGTTCGAGGCCTCCGCGGCGCCCGGGAAGCTTGAGAACGCGTGCGCCTCCTCGCCGCGGAAGCGGTACGTCGCCTGCACGCCAATCGCGCCGCCGCTCATGGTGGTGGTGTGGTGGTTTTGACGCTTTTTTGTAAGTTTAATTTTTATTGAAATATAAATTTGCACCATCATAATACTTATTGGTATGTGTGCCCATATTTCGGTATGCTCCGCTCTTTGGCCTCGTCGAGAATAATCAGGACGACGGACGAGATGGAGGAGCTGCGGCTACTCAAGGTGTTCCACCGCGCGTCGGGCGCGTGCGTCTTCTCGCGGCGCTGGAAGTGGGACTCGCAGGCGCACGAGGAGGCCGTGGACGCGCTCGTGCTGTCCTTCGCGCAGTTCGCGCGCGAGATCGACGGCGGCGGTGCGTCTCAAGCGTCCGGCTTGGTTCTTCATCCGGCCGCTTAGACTCTCTCTCTCTCTCTTTCAATGCAGACGTCGTGCAGGTGCACTTTGACCCGACGACGACGGGCGCCAAGCGGGAGGACGACCGGCGGCCGGGCAGCGAGCCGATGCAGTTCTCGGTGCGGCGCGCAGTACCGAGCTTGGGCTAGCACGCCTCCGGTCCCTTACTGACCTAGAGAGAGCGACGGACGCTGTCGGCAGCCGACGCAGGGCGGCGTGACGATGATCTCTCGCCAGGACGTGCTCGTGCAGGCCGCGCTGTTCCACGACCGCGTGGGCGACTCGGCCGCGGCGGCGGCGCTCAAGGCGGCGCTGGAGCGGATCCTCGAGCGCTTCTCGGACCGCTTCGGCCACGAGCTGGCGGCGCTCGCGGCCGAGCTGCAGCCGAACGCCGCGCTCTCGAGCGACCAGGTGACGGCCATCAAGAGCGCGGAGCTGTTAACTACTCGTAGCAGCGGACGCTGACCTGATGCTGCCGTCTGTGTGTGCGTGTGAATGGGCCAGCGCGTGGCGCTCGAGGCGCACTTCGAGAGCTTTGGGGACGAGATCAACGCGCTGCTGGTCGCAAAGGCGCCGACCGACGACGCGACGGTCAGCAGCAACTACACCAACACCATGAACGGCAGGTCGGGTCCGCTGTGAGCGGCACCCGTTCGTGAAAATGTACCGTTGGCTTGATGGCGAGTTGGTGGTCATATGATTGAGGAGGAGCCAGCCCGACGGTGGCCGAGAGCTAGTCGAGCACGCTCTTCTTGCGCGGCTCGCACGGCCGCGTCGGCGCGTCGCCCGGCGTGAATCCCCAGAGCTCGACCAGCACGCAGTTGAACTCGTGGGAGCTCACGAGCGGCCGCGAGCTGAACGTCTCGCACGGACCCGTCGTGCCCGACGACAGGTCGCTATCCTATCGAGCGGCATCAACACGAGAGACGATGGGCGGTCAGTAGAGCCGAGACACAAGCGAGAACCACCACCACACCACGCACCAGGTAGAGACCGAAGCTGCCGCCGCCGCCCATGACGAGCGACTCGTCCGAGCACAGCATAAAGTAGCTGTTCTTGCGGCTCCACGGGTACTTTGTGAACCCGTTGACGGCCGTCCCGCTGCCGTCGCTGGAGGTGCCTCCGGCGCTCGGCGCCTTAGCGTTGGCGAACGAAAAGAGGAAGCTCTCGCCGTTGCCAAAGTACTGGGTCGCGCGGTGCCACTCGTCCGTCGCGAAGCCGCCAAAGACGTTCCCGAGGTCGTCCTTGACCACCAGCAGCGTCGGGCTCTGGTTCTTGGCGAGCAGCAGCAGCGAGTCGAGCGACGACCCGTGCGTCTCGGTGCTGTAGAGCAGGCACCAGCGGCAGAGCTGGCAAGTCAGCGGCACCACGTGGTCCAGGTACGCCACGTGCTCGAGCGACAGGATGCCCGACGCGTCCAGCAGCTTGCCCTTATAGTCGTCCATGTTGAACACGAACGAGGGTCGTCGGGCCATCCGCGGCGGGGACGGCGGGCCAACCGTCGACGATGGAGACGCTGCCTGTCCATCGGCTAGCGCCAAGTTGCTGCCGTCTACGGCGGCACTGCCTGCTACCATGGACGCATCTACTGCGGCAGCAGCGTTGTGGTCCGGCAGGTCGCCCGCGATCTCGTGGTGCAGCTCCTGGTGCAGCTCATTCCACTGCGACCGCATCTCATCGACGCTCGCGGGCGACCGCTTGAGCAGCTCGTCCATCTTGGCCTCCGTCTCGCAGAAGACGCGCGTGAACGAGACCTCCTGCGGGTCCAACAGGCTCCAGATCTGGTCGAACATCTGGAACATGAGCACGAAGAGCTTGAAGACGAAGGCGTCCTCGTCGAAGAGTTCCCAGAAGGGCTCGACCGACAGCGCCACAAGGTTCAGGTCAGGCGTCTCGGGCATCGGGCTGGCAAGCAAGCAAGAATCACACAGCCAGACGGTGTTAGTGTCCCCAACACTGCAGCAAAGCTAACCGATCAAGTACTTACGTGAGCTTGAGCAGATGAACGAGGGACCGGCAGATGGCTGACGCTACAAGCCCGGCGTCAAAGGAAGCCGTCGCGCACGGGAGCGCGCGCTCGTGCAGCCGCGGGAGCACGTCGTTTTTGTGGTGCTTGACCATGTAAGCCACTGCTCGGAGCAGCAGCACTCCGCCCTTGTCAAAGTTGCTGAGCACGGTCGGCCGGTTGAAGCCGTGCTTCTCCCACATCTCCACCAGCGAGCGATTGCTCGGGTCGGCGTACGGCGACTGGAACTCGCTAGCGGCGCGGCTGCGGCCACCGCTACCCTCGAGCGCCATCGACGAGGATGCCGACCCAGTCGTCCCGACTGTTTGACGCCGCGTGAGCACTCCGATGCGAGTGCCAGTACCGCTCGCAGTGCGGAACGTCGGCGCCTGGTGCATGCCCGTGCCGCTAGCCGTCCTTGCGTCGACGGCAGCGTTTGGCGACAAAGGCGGCGAGCTGCTAGGTGCGCGCGGCGGTCGGGGTGGTGTGTTGGTGTCTAGTAATGTACCAGAGGAGCACTCTGTCGGCGATGTCGCGGCTGGAACAAGTGGGGGTTGACCTTCCGGTCCAATCGGTACCATGCTGTGCACTCGCGGCGAAGGTGGAGGCTTTGGTGCTTCCGACGACAAGCTCGGGATAGTTGCAGCATCGAGGTTTGCACCATCTCCAAAGTCGTCATCCGTGTTGTTCGATGTCGGAGAGCGAGAAGGCGAGCATGCCGGTTGCTGTTGAGCATCCTCGTTGCTGTCGAGGCTCGCGCGGCTCCCAGCACTGTGGCTGCGCTCGGTCGAACGGATGTTTTCGGCAAACAGGATGCTCAGCTCATCCAAGTGCTGCTTGTCCGACATGAAGTTCACCTGCGGCTTCATCTTGAAGAGCTGGTGGACGGTCAGCAGTGCCTGATTCTTCGCTTCGAGGCGCTTGAGCGCATCGGAGACTTGCAGACGCACGTCCTGGAAGATTACGTCGTAGTGCTGAATCATACGCTCGACAACCTGCGCGCCGACAGCAGCGTAGCGCACGTCCTGGTACTGCGTGTGCGTGCTGCGTCGGTGACCAGCGGGCAGCGAGCGCGCCGGCTCGAGTTTGAACGCGATGACTGGCGCCAGCGCAAGAGCCGTCGTCATGGCGTCCACGCCGTTGAGTTGCGCGTGCTCCGGGAGTCGCAGCACGTGCATGAGCCCAATCACCTTCTCCAGCACGAACTTGCAGTGCACGGGCAGGTCTTGCACGAGACACGTGATGTTGCGTACGCTGGCCTCTTCGTCGAGGCGGCCAGACGCTACGAAGGCGTCGTACCTTTCGGACGTCAGCAGCGAGTCTGGCAGGTTCTTGAAGAAGTCGAGCAGCAGAGCGCCGGCGCCGTTCGGGTCGATATCGGCAGGCAGCGTACCGTCCATCTCGACGATCTCGCGCAGCTGGTTCATGTGCACGTTGAGCACCGTCGCGCGGAACAGGCGAGGCTCGTCCGGGTGCTCCATCAAGAAATCGATGCAGTCGCGCACGAGGTTGGGGATCGACAGCACCGGGTCGATGAGCGCGAAGCGGCTGTGGTACGGGTTCTTGCACAGGTACGCAAGGCTCACGCCGAAAACATGCTGCCACGGCTTGATGCCCTTGTGCCGGTGCAGAAAGGTGACGGCGGACACTTGCACGAACTCTTCCTCATTCGGGGGGGTTGTCGGGTTGGAACTCACGCTCGGCGTCTCAACAGCCGAGTCCGCCAGCGTCAGTTCTCCAGTTGGCTGAGTGGATTGGCTATCGTCCGCTGGCACAGTCGTAGCAGCGGCCGAGGCGGCTGCCGAAGCGACGTCGCCACTGATTACAGCGAAGTTACTGTCGTCTTTACCGCTGTCTGCACCTGCGTGCGTGGGCGACGGCGGCGGGAACAGATTCGGCAATGCTGGAGGTGTCGGCGGCACTTCTGTCGCCCCATGGAAAGGCTCGTCGGTGACCTGGATGGCGAACTGGACGCTGCGGATCTCGATCACCATTTGCAGGAAGAGCGCGAGGCCCTCGCTGCAGCGCATGAGCGACCACTCCTCGTAGTTCGAGCGGATCAGTTGCTCGCACGTGAGGGAGAAGATCATCTACGCGAGCGCAGCGCGTTAGAACCTCATCAAGAAGAACACGGCCTGACTCTTCTTCGCGTCATGCACGCACCATCATGCTGACTTCCAGTGTGTGGTTGTTGAGTGCGAGCTTGAGCCAGCAGCGTTCCTTGCCCGCGTCCGTCTGCACATCAATCGCAACATGGTTCAGTCGCCAACGCCAAGTCTACCGCCGCACCGACAATGTAGAGAACGCACCTCAGAGAGCAGCGCGGCCGACAGGATGGTCTGCACCAGCGCCGGCTCGTCGACGAGCAGCGTGCTCGAGTACAGCACCTGCCACCACGAGGGCTCCGGCTCGGCGCCGCTTCCGTGCTTCATGCCGAGCTTGACGCAGCCGTCGAGCGCGACACCTATGACGCCGTATCAGCGCAGCATTAGCACGCGCAAGGCCCGCGAGTCAACGCAGTAGCGTCGTCGCACGTACACAGCGCGTGCACGCAGTCGTCCTCGTGCGTCAGAGTCCCCACGGCCGGCGCAGGCGCCGCGTCCTCCGCTCCAAGCGCAGGCGCATTGCTGCCAGCCTCCGTGCCACTCGCAGCCGCAGCCTGCGCTTCTTGCTGCGCCGCCTCGTCCGCCGCGCGGCCGGCCGCTAGCGCGCGCTCCTCGGCCATCTGCAGCACCTCGAGCGTCGCGATCTTGAGCCGCGTCTACGGAGCAAGCGCTCGCGTCAGTCTCGCGGCAGGATGGACGTATCGCGGGCGCAACGTGCAGCCTACCAGCGCATCGTAGCGCTGCCGCAGCGCATCGTCTTCCTTGTCCTCGACCCGCGTGGCCCACCACTGCGAGATCTTGCCGAGCATCGCCCGCCTGCCTGCCGCTCGCAAGACTCGCTCGCTCGCTGCGTCCGCGCGCGCCGCGGGTCCGAGAGAAGTGAGCGCGCGTCCGGCGCTATTTTCTGCCCGGCCGGCGCGAACGCGGGCCGCCCGCCCTCCGCGCGGATAAATAGACGGCCGTCAGCTCCGCCACCGCTCGCGCGTTGAAGAAGATAAAGAGCTACGACTATTATAAAAAAATATGATCAAAACATACCTGGTTTTGATATCTCTACTTCCAGCTTACCTTGTTTCGATCAATTGGCATCACCATTTTTTCATTCATTATCCAAGTGATAAATTTTAGACTATCGCTTCATACAAAAGGATTGATAAGATAAAGGTTTACCGTGTTTTGTGTACACTTTCACACCGTTTTCTGATAGTTGACGGTAATTTACGGTTAGATTTGTTC